>JASAOP010002460.1:0-24226 GCA_030849055.1 Crithidia thermophila | reverse complement strand
CTTCATGCACTGCAGCGCACCCTGCGTGTTCTTCTTGGCGTAGAACTGCTTCGCCTTGGTCAGCTCCGCCTCCATGCGCTTCTCCAGCGCCGACTCGCGCTTCTCGAGCAGGTCGATGGCGGCGTCCATGTCCTCCATCGTCTTGGCCGTGCTCTTGCTGCCACCACCACCGCCAGCACCGCTACCGCCGCGGTTCGGCTGCACCTGCTTCTCCTTACCAAAGAGGCGGTTGAACATCGTGCTCGAAATTGATCGGTATGTCTCTCTCTCTCTCTCTTTTGAATCCTTTAAAAGAAGTTCTATGACGAAGTCTTTATGGAACCTGAAGAACGGTGATCAAAATTTCGTTTGAAAACTGAAAGTACTGTGAGGCTGTGATTTTATAAAGATTTTAGCGAAGAAAAGAGAAAAAAGAAAACAGCAGTGGCAGATGCCGAAAGAAACAAAGCAAAAATATCACTGAGCACAAAAGTAATGTAGAAAAGAAACTATCTTCCTTAACAGTCACGAACAAATAAGAGCGGCAAGCCCAGTAAGTCAAAAAAAAAGGCTTTCAAGATGAAAATGAGGAGATAAGAAAACAGAAGACGATGTAAAAATGTGCCGCCGTCGGTTTTAAAAAGCAAACAAAGGGGGAACAAACGTATTAGCTCAACGTGACCAAAAGCAGACGACAACAGCCACGCAATTCGCGATGTGTAAAAGTGGGACGTGCAACACCACAAGAAAGAAAAGGAAGAAATGATAAGAAGAAACGAGCAAAAAAAAAAAAGAAAAACTTAGCAATGAAAAGAGAAAGCAAAAAAAACAAAGAAGCGACTTCATAAGTTTTTAACAGTGATAGTTGATGTCGAGACCAAGGTGGAGGAAAGCGGAGAGACAAGAATGGGAGAGAAGACATTTGTTAAAAATCAACTACTACAAGTTCTGATGCAAGACGTGCACAATGAATGCTGCTGTGTGAGCGCCATTGGCTTCGTATTTTCTTCTCTCCGCACTCCGTGTACAGACGTCGGGGGCGTACAAAATGACCAGAGCTGTTCAGCTCACATACCGATGACCGTTGCACTTTTGCGCCACAACTGACTCGGATAGCATATCACGCCTAGAACGTACACGTGCTGCACATAACCAGACCTGAGTGTGTACTCCGTTTTAATTCTTTTGTGGCGTGCACAAATCTTTTTTTGTAGAAGCTGACAGAGCTTTTTCTTTTTAACGGTTTTATTGTGCTTTTTTTTGTTTGTTTTAGATAGTTCTTATTTGAAAAACGCGTGACACGTTGCAGCGTGCCTCAACCACCACAACTCATTTTTTTTTTTTGCAAAACAGCTTTGTTAAGATCTTGTAAAGGCGTGAAGGAAAAAAAACGGTAGATGCTTTGACGTTTTACCTCTTTTTCTCTCACAACAGAGTTGGTCGCGTTGCAAGATGTCACCGAGAACATGTTTAGTCAACAAAGACGAAAACAAAAAAAAAGCCTATGAACGCAAAGAAAATGGGAAAAGCGAAACAGATGAAGAGAATGAGGTTGAAGACGTAACGTTCACCTTTCTTCTTCATTTTGTTTTCCGTATTTCCCCACCTTTCTTTCTGTTCCTGATTTTGTTTTTACAGGCCGTACGTCTGATCCACCACGCGCTCAAAGACCGTCTGCGCCTCCTCGCCGCCGGCCTGAGCTGGGTACTCGCTCACGACCGACTCCCACGTGCGCGGCTTCAGCGGGTTGCACAGCTCCACGATCACGGAGGCGACGGCCTCCTTCGGCACACGCACCTGCGACGCACTGTCGCGCTCGCGCAGCGTGACGGCGCCGTCGTCCTCGAAGTCGCACGTGACGGCGAACGGGATGCCGAGCTCGTCGACGCGGGCGTACTTCTTGCCGATCGTCACACCGCTATCGTCGACGCGGACGGAGATGCCGCGCATCACCAGCTCGCTGCGCAGCTCGGCGATGGTGGCCATCAGCTCCGGCTTCACCATAAGCGGCAGCAGCGCCACCTTCTGCGGGGCCAGCAGCGGCGAGAAGCTGAAGACGGCGCGCTTGTCGTTCTTGCGGCTCTCCTCGTCGCGGCGCACCCAGTAGCTCTGCTCCAGCAGGCAGTAG
Source organism: Crithidia thermophila (assembly GCA_030849055.1). Lineage (NCBI taxonomy): Eukaryota > Euglenozoa > Kinetoplastea > Trypanosomatida > Trypanosomatidae > Crithidia > Crithidia thermophila. The sequence goes on along the minus strand of JASAOP010002460.1, from coordinate 22,119 downwards.
AGGATGCGGCCGACGCCGAAGGACGGCTCAATCACGCTGGGCGTGTAGCTGTAGCCGGTCACCTTGACGTCCTTCTCCTCAAAGGTCACCATCTTGTCCGTGATGGACACCTCCTCGCCGGAGGGCAGCTTCACGGTGGCCGCCTCGCCCTTCGCGTGGGCGGCGCGGATCGGCTCGCAGGCCTCCGCCGGCGCGTTGTTGAGGAACTCCATCACCTCGCCCGCCTTCTTGCCGAACGTCTTGCCGATGAGGCCCTTCGTCAGGTTGCGCAGCAGCTGGCGCTCCATGCGCGGGGCGTCGTACTCCTCACGCGCGCAGAGGTCCTTCTTCGACGCGTTGCTGTGCTGCGTCAGGTCGTAGGCGGAGCGGTCCGCAATGCCGACGCACTCGATCCAGCCGTACGAGGTGAGCAGCTCCGCATCCCAGCAATCCTGCGCATAGTGCGCCATCTCGGTCGACTGGTGCTGGCGGAAGCGGTAGTAGCGGACGCCGATAGACTCGAGGAACATGGCGACGCGGCCGATGAAGTAGCCGAGGGTCTCGTTGTCGATCACCTTGGCGTCGACGGCCTCGCCGATCTTCATGCGGGTCGGCTCCTCGTTGTTCGCCTGGCGGTCGCGCGGCCACGCCCAGACCTCGACATCGCGCACGCGGTCGAACTTCTCGTGCTTCTTGTTGTTCGGGTTCACGAAGTGCTCAATCTCCGCCAGCGTGAACTCGCGCACGCGGATGAGGGCCGCACGCGGGGCGATCTCGTTACGGAAGGCCGTGCCAATGCAAGCGCCAGCGAACGGCATGCGCTGCGCGTTGCCGGAGTCCATGAGGCGCTTGAAGTTGAGGATGATACCCTGCGCCAGCTCCGGGCGCATGTAGCCAACGCGGTCGCCCTCCGGTCCGATGTGGGTGGCGAACATGAGGTTGAAGGGGAAGGGGTCGCTGAACGGGTTGCCCTTCGGCGACTTGATGGCGTGCTTCTCCATGACGGCCTTGATCTGCGCCGGGTTCATGCCGGCCGCGTCGTGCAGCAGGTGCAGAAACTCGTCCTTCTGCTCCGCCGTCACGCCGTCCTTGGCCATCTGCGTCTCGCTCCACTCCTCGAGAAACTTGTCGGCGCGGATGCACTCGCCCGTCACGGTGTCGCGCACCATGACGTCGTTGAAGCGGGTGACGTGGCCGGACGCCTTGAAGACCTCCTCCGGGGTGAGGCAGGTCGTGTCCACCTCGCACATGCTCTCCTCCAGCACAAAGTGCTGGCGCCAGAACTGCAGCATGTTGCTCTTCATGGCGCACATTGTCGGGCCCAGGTCGTAGAGGCCGGCCGTTCCGCCGTAGGGGTCGAAGGCGAGGCCGTAGAAGAAGCGGCGGCGGCATGTGTCTTCGAATTCGGTGCGCACGAAGCCCTCCAGCTTCGACGGAAGTAAAGACGCCGCGGACATGATGCGTTGACGAGCGAACTTCGTGGTTGCGGGTTGCTACTTTGGGCTGCAAGTGCCGTTTTTAAAAAGAAGTGAAAATGAAAAAAAGGGGGAGAAAGTGAAGTGTTTTAGTTAGTTACGACAGACAGAGTCGATAGAAATACTAGATGTTGTTTTGGAAGTGATTGCTTCGCTTGTGGAGAAGAAATGTTGAAAGAGAGTTTATTAAAGGGAGGAAGAAGTGAAGAGAAGGAGAAAATGGATGACAATACACAAGCAGCAAAGAGTAAATCTTTTGAAGCAAACGCCGCACAATGCTTTCTGGGTACCCTGTCGTACATCATCATCACTGGCGTTCTTTCGTAGTTCGCAAAACCTCTTCACTCGCAATTGGCAAAACACCACACCGCTGCGCTTCCTATGCACGGATACATGTAGTCACTACCTTTATTCTTATTTTGTTAATGTAATAATTCGAATCGCTTTTTTGTTCTCTTTTTTTTTTTGCAACTTTACTGTACTCTCGCGGTGAAACAGCACAGCAATAAACTGTGAATTTTGGTTCAACACAAACACGCACGTGACAAACAAAAGGAAGCTTAAACGGAATACTTTTTACATGAAAGAGGAACTTCACAATACAAAGGGCGGCACAGGAGCAGTTGCCACCATTCATGAAGAATTGGAAAAAGCAAGACGTTTTAATTTTGGGAGGTTTTTAAGGCGCGCAACCGCCCAACAAATTGATAATAATAATAATAATAGCACGAAGGTCGCAGAATTTAGAAACCAGCCTCGGCAGCAGCCATCTTCGCCTCCACTTCGGTGAGCCATCGGGCGTTGGCTTCCACCTTTCCCATTGCACTGCGCGCCTGCTCCACGCGGGTGGTGTAGCGCTGCTGCTCGGCTGCCATGTGCGCCTTCATCTGCGCCTGCAGCGCCTCCAGCTGGGCCCGCAGCTCCACCGCCTCCGCCCGCTCCCGCGCCACCTCCTCCAGCGCGTGGCGCTGCTCCGCCAGGTAGGCCTCGTGGTGCGCGGTGCGCTCCGCGTGCATGGCCTGCAGGTCGATGAGCTGCGCCGTCGCTGCCTCGTAGGCCGCCTCGGCCTCTCGCTGCTGCCCCTCCAGCAGCCCGAACTCCTCGACGATGGCGTTTTCCTCCGCGGCGGCCTGGGCAGCCTGCGCCGCCATTTCCTCCTTCAGACGACGACGCTGGTCCTGCACCTCGGCGAGGCGGCCTTCGACGCGCTGGATGAGGGCCTCCTGCCGCTCCCGCACCCGCTGCAGCGCCACATCCTCCGTCGGGACGGACTGCAGCGAGAAGGACGAGGCCACGGGGGGCGGTGGGGGGGACGCCGTCATGGTCGTCGTCACTCGCATCCGCGCCTCCCGATCTGACCCTGCAGGAGAGTCGCCATCGCGCGAGCGAGTGTTCGGTGTTCGCACTGCCTCCGCATTGTCCTGCGCGGCAGCCGCGTACGCTGCGCCGGGCAGCAGCGGGGAGGCGGCCGACATGGCAGGGGCGTCGCCGCGGCTCCGCTCCACCGCGCGCCTCACCGCCGCCACGTCCACGTCCGCCGGCGCCGCCCACGTCTCGACGACGCCGCGCACCCAGCAGTCGCCCATTGCCATCCACCGCCCGCCCTCCGCCGACGTCCGCAGGAGAACGTGGAAGGCGTACCGCTCTGCCGCGGTGTGCGACGGCGGGCGGGTGAAGCCGTGCGATGCGGAGGACGGAGGCGATGGTGCCTGCGCAGGCCGGGACGCGGAGCCGGGCGGCGGGGGAGGTATGGCGAAGGTGCCCAGCAGCACCGGTGCGCGCTCCGCCGCCAACGCCATTCCCTGCGAGCGGCGGGCATCCACATAAGAGCGGGACGGGCAGTAGAAGAGCTGCCCTGTCAAAAAGGAAGCATCCGCGGTGGCGGGAGTTTCGCAGAACGTGATGGGTGGCAGCGCAGCCCAGCGCACCGAGGCGGCCGTGCAGAAGTCCGCCGCCACGAGCGGGCCCTCGGCCTGCGCATCGGCGGATGGCGGGGCTGACAGGCACAGCGACAACGTTCCGTCAAACGCAGCAGCGGCAGCACCACCCGCAGCCGCACGGGGCTGCTGCTGACGGCGGCGCACATCGCGGGCACCGCTACTGCCATACCCGTCCTCCGCCTGCAGGGGGTTTGGCAACACCGTCACGGCCTCCACGCGTGCCGTGCGGCGCGGCAGCGGACGCAGCAGCACAGCGAAGGACAGCCGCCCCACCGCGCTGCCGGCGTCATCGCGCAAGACCACGTCGACCAAACTCGGCGTCTGCGAGCTCTGCACCGCGGCGTCCAGCAGCTCCGTCACCTCCACCTCACTGCGGCCCACAAAAGTCTCGTACTCCGGCGAAGATGCGCAGAGTGATGATGACGGTGGCGGTGGTGGTGGCGGCTGAGCACGCTGACGTTCCGCTGTCGCAGCACCAGCAGAGGCAGCAGTCAAGCGACTGGATCCTGCGCTGCTCAGCACGTAGCACTCGAACACTGCTGTGCGCGGCGGCGCAGCCGCATCACCGTTGACGTACGCATCGAAATTTTGAGCCACGCTAGACAAGTCCACAGCGTCTGACACCGTCGCTGTTGGCCACGAGGCAGCAAAGTAGTTTGCCGGGCCGCCGCCCTGCCGCGCTGCGCTGTAGTTCATCTCGGGCGACGGCCACACCCGTTCGGTGCAGAAGACCTGCGAAGTCGCGTTCAACGCCCCACGCAACACAAGAGGACCAACAGTGGCTTTGGCCGCGTGCAAATTCACCTCCCGCACAGAAAACTCTGACACCACCAACTCGACGGCAGCGCATTCAGCCGCGCTGTCCTCCGGGCGTGGCTGCTGCTGCTGCTGCTGCTGCTGTTGGCGTGGATGTGGCTCCAGTTGCTCCTGCTCCGCCTGCGACGCCAGAGGAAGCTCTGCGATGTACCGCGCGTCGCCGCCCACGCGCGCCCACCCGTCCACGCTCGATGACGGAGGCGGGGCAGGTCGGAGAGGGGTGTGAAAGAGCTCCGGCTGCGAGGCGGCACGCGCCGCGGGTGCGGAGGCGGTCGGACGTGCGGAAAGCGACCGCCTTGCCAGCGTGGGCAGCGCGGCGCCGATGCGGGGTGACGAGGCCGCCGGCATCGAGGTTCGCCAGGCGCTGCCAGCATCGTGACTCGAGCGGACGGTGCGGGGTGGGTCAGCGCTGCGACGAGCCCAACTGTTGAGGGGGGACTGCGTCAAATTGTCCGTTGGCGAGGCGATGCCGGCGTCTGCAGTCGGGTAAACATCTCGATCTTTGTCGATAAAGGATCGCGACGCTCCCGTGACGGGGGTGTACGGAGAGGCGTGCGCCGAGGGCAGCACGAGACGTGATGGGTACGCGGCTGACGTGGCTGACGTGGCCACGTCGTGCCGGGCGAAGGAGCTGCCGGGGGAGACGGGGGCGTAGCGAAGCGGTGCGTCCTGGCGAAACACACGTTGCGAGGGCTGCGAGGACGGAGACGGCGGCGCAGCTGGACGAGCCAGCCGACTCGCGTGCGGTGAGTTCGTGTACTGCATTGGGGTTTTAGCAGAGGGGAAAAAGGAATAGAGAACGATATCGATAGTTTGGTTGTTTGTAGAGAATGAAAGAACGAGCTTTTACTCTCACGTGCTAAAATACATCACAGATCCAACAGAATTTTGCAAAGGAAAAAAAGGTCTCTAGATTGTTTTTTGAGTTTTGAAATGCCCTGAAAAAAAATTGCTGTTTTCTCTCTTAGCAAAACAATGACGACAGCACTGAACGAAAGTCCACATGTTACACCAACGAGAGAATTGTAAGTTGGAAGTGCGACACGAAGAGGCCGAAAAGAAAAAAAAGGTAAGGAGAAGAGCGAAGCCTGGAAAAATATGATTAAAAGTCTTTCCGCGAGGCGTCATACCGAACTTTCCCTTCCTCAGAACCTTTTGAGGTGTTGCAGTACATCCGTTGCCGTTTTGCAAACAGACGCGAAAGCTCAACTTCACGTGTCATGCCAAAACAAACAAGACGAAACAAAAACTGAAGGAAAGTATCACAGAAGGCTAGGCAGCTTCAGCGTAGCAAAAGACCTGCACACACGCAAGCACAGGAAGTTCTAATGAGACCTTTTTCTGCGGCTGTTTTCCACAAATTTAGTTTTTTAATTGCTTTCATGCAAAAGCAGAGTGATTCACAAAGAAAAACCAGATGTAATATTGCAAAACAAAAATACCAGAGGAAAAAAAAACGGTTGCGCTTGCAATACAGGCTAAAGTTGATCGCAGCTGGAGGTGCTGCATGCTGAAGAAGGTTGTTCTCTGGATCAATCTCTTTTTTTTTTCTTTTTATCAGCTTGAAACGCTAATTGACGGCAAAAGGAAAAAAAAAGAAAGAGGCTGAAGTTTTTTTCCCTCTATTCCAAGCGGCATTGCAGTGATAAAATCCTAAGCCGAAACAGAAAAAAAGAAGTGGAACTCGTTTTTTTTTTTTTGGAAATGTGTCTATCAAAGTGCGAAAACAAAACAACGTTGTAAATTCAAAAATTACCACATGTTATAGTGGTTGAAAAACAGAGGTAGGAACATAATTAGAAAAGAACAAAGCAACAGCAGCAGAGAGAAAAAGACAGAAACAGAAGGAAAATGGTAAAGAAAAAAGAAAAAGAGATGTGCGCAGCTGTTAAAAACACACGCCGAGCAGCTCAAAGCGGCACAGAGGCTCGCGCCAGCAAGAAAGTGAAGAAGGAGTGACGACTAGAGGAGACAGAAAAAGAAAAGCAGCAGCGATGAAGCAACAGCAAAAAAAAAGGTTTCAAACAAGTGATGCACAAGTTTTTGAATGTTGTGATATCGCGCTCTGTTGTAATCGTCACCATGGGGAAGAAAAAAATGCGCTTCAAGCTCTACATCTGAAGATAATAGCGACAACAGAAAAGCAAAGGAAACAAACCGGTACAGAAGAAAAATGATAATAATAGTAATAACCTCAAGTCGTCTTGCCAGAGTGCGAAATAAAAAATGCAATTCAGAAAAGAGAAATCGTATGCGGCTTCACGTCTTTCTGAACCTTCAGTGAGTCGCCAACACAAGCCGTGCATACGAGCAGAACACTAACTCAAAAACGGTGGAGAGGAGATCGGCAGCGAAAAAAAAAAAATAGAAATGTGGCTGCAGAAGGCATTTGAGAAACTATTGAGTTTAAGTGTCCGGAAGAGGGAACATTGCAGTTCGGGCTTCTCACTTCTGCAAGTGTTATTATTATTATTATGAAAAGGGCACTCCTCTCCTTCCAAAAAAGAAAAAGATGAAAATACCGGCGTTCTTGCAATCAATCAAAAGCGACCACCGTGTCACGAATCTCGCTCACGCACACCGGGCACGTCGTCCGCTTCTTCGAGCACGCATAGCAGAGCACACGATGCCCGCACGGCACGCACACCATGAGCTGGTTAAAGCGCTTGCCGCACTCGAGGCAGACGTGGTTGTGTGAGCGACCAGTGACGTGCGCCGCACCGCTTTCCTTCTGCATCGGCGGCGGCGAAGCACCAGCGGGGGAGTGCGTCGTCTCCGCGCGCCGCCCACCCACCACGTCTGCCTCGAAACTGTTCGGCGTCTGCCCAACCACCACAGCCTCCTCCTTAATCTCCGCATCCTTCTCCGTGTCTGCGGCTGCGGCAGCGGCAGCGGCTGCGGCCTCCTCCGCCTCTCGCTGGCGTTGTCGCTGGCGCAGCCCGCAGACCTCGCGATGGCCGTCAAACAGCGTCGGCGCAATCAGCTCGCCGCAGTGCTTGCACTCGTACTGGGACGCCACGTTGGCCGACACGTAGCAGAGGCCCTCGCGAGGCTGCCGACACAGGGGGCACTGGTCGAGGGATTTGGTGCACTCCTGGCAGCAGCTAATGTGCCCGCACGGCAGAAAGGCGTAGCAGCGAGGGCGGTCCATGCACACCACGCACAGTTCCTTCTCCCCCGCATTGAGCACGTCGTCGTGCAGCCGCGTCGTGGAGGACGAGGGCTGCAGGTTCGCCTTTGACAGCAGCGCCGCATTCTTCGCCAGCAGAGTGCGCAGGTGGTTTGCCCGGCAACTTTCTTTGTGTCCGTCAAAGAGGGCCGGATCGATTGCGGTCCCGCACAACTCACACACGAGGGTGTTGTCGGTGTGCTGTTTTTGCTGGCGGTAGGCTTGCTGGTCGAAGGAGCGGTTGTCCGAGCGGTTCAGGTTGCTGTGGCGCGATGGCGGCGTGCGATATCCATACTCCCGCACATCGGGATCGCAGCAGGAGCTACAGCAGCCCATTCTGATACGACGGCACAACAGCACTAATAAAATCGAAACAAATAATGAAAATATCAAATATGTAAGCTCTCCTTTTGAAAATGTGGAGACAAAGGGCTGATGAGAAAACTAGAGGTGGCAACAAAAACAAGAAGAGTAGCAGCGCTCTGATAGTGGTTAAGTCACGTGAAATAGGAAAAAAAAAGAGTGAAGACACGAAGGAGTTATCAAATGATATTGAACGCAATGAAAAAGACGAATATGCGTGTACTTTGCCGCTCGTTCATCGCAAATCTGCTTCTCAGCTTATTCGAAGATAATCGTATAAAATCGTGGTATGAGAGAGGAAGGATGGATAGAATGGAATGAAAAGATGCATTCTACAAATCACTGCTAAGTGAAAAGACTTTCATAACTGCAACCGACAAGGTTGCACAATTTTCGTTTTGCATCGGCCATCCTTTCCGTCGCTTTCCATGCTCGTTTGTGCAACACCTAACGAGACAAGTGTGCTCCTTTCTGTCTCCTTAACGATAAAAAGTAGCTCATCACTGTTGTCAAGCTCGCAACTCCAGCGCTCCCTCCATAGTTCTAAATTTGCTTAACATCTCTTTTGTGTATCGTGGTAGCTGAGGGAAGAAAAAAACAATGCGGTGCGGCTCAAAAAGTCAGGCACATCACCACACCAAAAATCTAGAATTATCAAAACAAAAAAATACATTGTCCAAATGTTGCCACACACAGGCATGAGTATCACTGCGGTTGCGAATCGATCTGCGAGTCCTGCCCATGCTTCCAACCTCCGCTCGCCGCCAGCACTTCCTCCACGTCCCGCTGCACCGTCTCCAGCAGCTCGCGTAGGGTGTCCACCTTGCGCTGTGTTGAGCGCACCAGAGACTGCATCTGGGCCTCCACCGCCTGCCGCGCCTCCGCGTCGTGCAGCTCGCAGGCCATCAGGTACGCCTGCAGCAGCCGAACCTCTACGGCGTCGGCGCTGCGGCGGGCCGTGTTGGCGCGCGCCGACGTTGACGGCCCTACGGCGACCGCCTGCGTCAGAAACTGCTTTTCGTTTTGCAGCATCGCGTTCTCGAAGCGTAGCTGGCGAAGGTCCGCCGCCGTGATGGTTTGTGGAGACGCGGCTGCCGCCTGTGCGGGGGAAGGAGAAGGCATGTGTGGTCACTTCTAAATGCAAATAACAGGTAAAGTTTTTTTTGTATGTTTGTTGCTTGTCGTTGAGGCAGTGAGCGCTGCAGAAAGCAAGGATGAAAGTAATACCGAGGTACAAGAGAAACAATGTGGAAAGCAAATTGCGAAGAAAAAAAGAGGGGAAAAGAAAGATGGACAGAGAAAGTAGAAGAAAAGTCTGAGAATGTTGAGCCTTGTGAAAGATGAGAAGCACGCTACCTTCACAATGGCGACGAGCAAAGAAAAAAATAAAAGAAGAAACGGACCTCACACCGCGAGAGCAACTGGACTTGTGCATACAGTACAATGTCCCACCGTGGGTTGCTCTCATACAGAACTGAAATCGTTACGTAAGAGGAGAAAAAAAAGCCTTGTCTGATGTTGCTAACGCGTTGCTCTTCCGGTTATTTTTTTTTGTTTTGGAGTTGCACTTTTGAACGCTAACGCTACTACAATGATGCATGACGATCCGAATAATTTCGAAATTGGTAAATTATTTAATGAGAATCGCTCACAGGAAAACAGAAACTATTCGATAAAAGTACTTTCCAAAACACAAAAGCTTTCTTTCCTGAAAAGAATTTTCAATGATCCACAAGCTGCTTGGCGGTTGATGACGAAGCCACATGACATCGCTAGGCTGAAAAAGGGTAAAGTAAAGTCAAAGCAGGAACGTCAAGCTAAGAAACAATCTTGACCTCCTGAACCAATCCCGTCCTGCACATTGTATGAATACCCGCTTGTGCCACATGGCCGTAGCGCTATCCTGTTCATTCAGAGAAGTAAATCGTGTTTTGCTCGACGGTACAGCATTTCATGGCATACTCGCCCGCCTTTTTGTCGTTGCTTGAATTTTTTTTGTTGTTGCTGTTGTTGATCACGCGCGCTCGTGCGTCCCTCAAAAGACTGCGCGTCACGTGCTCCCTTTTGCCTTTCTGCCGCCAACTGCTTTTTCACACATTGGCCGTCAGCGGCAAACAGAAGCCCTTCTGAAAGGTCGCCTATTAAAGTGCGTTGTGACACCGCTTCCACAACGGCTCCTTAAAAAAAAAAAAAAAAGTGCGAGGCTAACGCGACAAACAACCAGGAGATGAAGAAAATGCAATGGTTTCGTTCCACTGTTGTCTTCGCCTCTTGCTTTGTGTGTGTTTTTTTTTTTCCGCTTGCACTTCTTTGCTTTCCCCTCCTTTCGCTTTGCTGTTTGTGCTGTGCTTACGCCTTGCGGTAGTAGTTGGTTGGCACAAACGGCGGCGTCACGATCTCAGCCGGCAGGCGGCGGTCGCGGACCACGAGGTTCACCTTGGTGCCCTTCTTCGCCAGCTCGCGGTCCACGTAGCCGAGGCCGATGTTCTTCTTGAGGCACGGCGAAGGGCACCCACTCGTCACCTCGCCCACCGGCTTGCCGTCCACCTCGATCACGGTGTGCTCGCGCGCCACCGGGCCAGTCGAGACGATGCCGACACGCAGGCGCGGCACCGCACCCTTGCTGGCGTTCTCCTTGAAGTGCTTGATGGCGTCGTAGCCGACGAAGCCGCCCTCCTCCATGCGGCGCTTCGAGATGGCCCACATGAAGCGCGCCGCCACCGGGTTGATCTCCTCCGACAGCTCGTGGCCATAGAGGTTCAGACCGGCCTCGAGGCGGAGACTGTCGCGTGCGCCAAGGCCGATCATCTCCGCCTTGCGCGACGTGAAGAGCTCGACGAGCGGGATGGCGTCCTTGTCCTCCACCGAGATCTCGAAACCGTCCTCGCCGGTGTACCCGCAGCGCGAGATCTGCACCTTCATGCCTTTGATCTCCACGTTCTGACGGCACGACATGAACTCCATGTCGGGCACCCCCTGCACAAACTCGGAGAGGATCTCCGCCGCCTTGGGTCCTTGCAACGCCACCAGCGAGCGCTCGATCGGCTCAATGTGCACGTCGGCGCCGCGCAGCTCCGGCGCCGACTTCATGGCGTCGTTGAAGTACGCCATGACCTTGTCCTTGCAGCCGGCGTTGAGGACGAGGAAGAGGTGGTCTTCCATTTTGGTGACGATGCAGTCGTCCTTCAGGCCGCCCTTGTCGTTCGTCACCATCGTCAGCGAGGCGTGGCCGAGGCGGCTCTTCTGCAGGTCGACAGGAGTGAAGTGCTCTATGAACTTGGCGCGGTCGGCGCCGCGGATGAAGTACTGGCCCATGTGCGAGACATCGAAGATGCCGGCTGCCTCGCGGGTGTAGAGGTGCTCCTTCAGCACTCCAAGCTTGGGGTAGGAGATGGGCATGTGGTAGCCGGCGAAGCCCTCCATCTTTGCCTTCTGGGCAACGTGGAAGCTGTGCAGCGCAGTCTTCTTAAGGGAGCTCATTTTGAATTGCTGGACAGAGGTAATTGTTTATGATTGTGCGTGTGTGTTTGTGCAGCGCAAGTTGGATGTGAAAATAGAACTAAAAAAAAACAGGAAGAGAGATGATTTGGAATTACTTCGGCGAGTGAGGAGATCAGAATGGGAATGACGCTTGACAGATGTGAAGGTACTTGCGTGTTGCGCGGGTGCGTTTGCGTGTGCGGGCGTTGAAAGGCACTAGGAGAAGAAGAGGAATTTTTTTTAAGTTAAAAAAAGCAGGACAAAAGAAAGTATGATGCTAACGGTTAATCAGGTGCATCAGGAACAGTACCTGGACTCTACAAACCTTGTCGTCACACATACTATCGGTGATGCTTAAAAACGTCCCGCTGCGTCGAGCGTCAGCAGAGCGTAGTAAAACAGTGGGTGCAGTACGCCGTAGGTCGCACTCTCATACGCAACATCTTACACATTTCTTCGTCAGCACCTTCAATGAATGCACGAAGCTGACCCTGCTGTTTTTTTCTTTCTATGTCCTCTCACTCTTCATCTTTTTGTTTTGCGACTTGGTCAATTTCTCTTCTTTCACTAAAATCACTAGTTTTCACATTAATGCATCTTTCCACAGTTGCATCCGACCCACGTGGCAAAGACACGTGCATATAAAAAAAGGGGGTTATTTTTCATCAATGAAAAATTGGTGCTGAAAACAATTACGTGTGGACTTCATTAGATTACCAAATGAAGGCACAGCAAAACAAAAAGAAAAATTGCAAAAACAGAGTGAAAGAAGAGAAATCGATAAAAAAAACACTTGTAATTACGGAAGAAAAAACACAGGGAAATTACAGAGAAAAAAAAACATGTTATGTTGATGTGTGTCTGGTCAGCAATACTGCATTACAACAGTTCACAACACTGCAGCGCTACGCATTCAGCACATCTGCTTACATGAACGAAATAAAGTCAAGAAAAAGCGTATCACGTTCAAGAAAATGAAAACAAAATTTGATATATTGGGAAAATGAACAATTGGTGAAAGAAGCATCCACGCAATGCTGTCAATGTAGCCTTAGCGTACGACGGTTTGGGACAACGCCTCCTTTCGGTTCATTTTCATATTAAGAGCACTTCATATATCGAAAGCGTGGAAAAAAAAAGGAGAAAAAACTGTTACGATGGAAAAGGAAGTAACGGAAAAGCAGCATCTTTTACGAATTTAACGGGGAAGTCAACGCTTTTTGTTGAAATGAGCACGCCTTCGCCCGGTGATGTTGTCTTCGCTTACTCTTGGAGAGAGTGTCCTTTACTTCACTTTTCTTAGGGGGTAGAAAACTTTTTTTGTTGTTCTAGTACTGAAAGAAATGTATGTCGGTAGTATTTCTTTGATTAAAAATTGAGTGAGTGGTGTGTTGGTGTGTGTGTATGTGTCTCACTCACTACTGCGGCTTGCGGTAGTACTTAGGGGTCAGAAACGGCGGCTTCGCGATCTCAGCCGGCACCCGGCGGTCCCGCACGACGAAGTTCACCTTGGTGCCGACGGTGGCCAGCTCGCGGTCGATAAAGCCGAGCGCCAGGTTCTTCTTCAGCGTGGGGGACGGGACGCCGCTGGTGACGTAGCCGACCTCCTTACCATCCACCTCGATGATCGTGTCGCGACGCGGGATGGGCCCGGTCGAGACGAGACCGACGCGCAGCTTCGGGACGGCGCCCTTGCTGGCGTTCTTCTTGAGGTGCTGGAGGGCCTCGTGGCCGATGAAGCCGCCCTCCTCCATGCGGCGCTTCGAAATCCACCACATGAGTCGCAGGGCGACCGGGTTGGTGTCCTCGGAGAGCTCGTTGCCGTAGAGGTTCAGACCCGTCTCCATCCTAAGCGTGTCGCGCGCACCGAGGCCGATCAGTTCCACATCGCGGGACTGGAGGAGTTCCACCAGCTGCACCACGTTGTCGTTGGACACGGCGATTTCAAAGCTGTCCTCGCCGCTGTACCCGCATCGGGAGAGCTGGACCTCCATCCCCTTAATGTTGACCTTCTGACGACACGACATGAAGTCCATGTCCGGAATATTATCCACAAACTCGGAGAGGATCTGCGCCGCCTTCGGGCCCTGCACGCAGAGCAGCGAGCGGTCGAGGGGGACGAGGTGAACATCGGCGCCGCGCATCTGCGGCGAGTTCTGGAGTGCGTCCTGCATGTGCGCCACATCCTTCTCCAGGCAGCCGCCGTTGAACACCATCACCAGGTGATCGCTCATCTTGATCAGCATGCAGTCGTCCTTAATACCCGCGCGCTCGTTCATCATCATCGACAAAGAGGCCTGACCCTCGCGGGCCTTCTGGAAGTCCACGGGGGTCATGTACTCCATGAACTTCTCGCGATCTGCGCCGCGGATTTCGTACTGGCCGACGTGGGAGATGTCCACCATACTCGCGACCTCGCGACTGTAGTGGTGCTCCTTCAGCGTGCCCAGCTTGGGGTACGCGATCGGCATGTGAAACCCGGCAAAATCGACCATCTTCGCCTTCTGGGCGACGTGAAAGCTGTGCAGTGCGGTCTTCTTGAGTGCCTCCATTTTTTCGATACTTCGTAAAGGACGAGGTGAGTGAAAAAAAGAAAGGGGGTAGAAGAGAGCGAGACTGGGAAAAGGGAAAACGAAAACGCGGGTGTCGCGGAGCGATTGATTAAATGAAAGCGATGTGGGTGCTTGGGTGTTGAGAAAGCTGTTTTAGAGTGGAAATGAGGACTGGAATGCGCTTGGAGGAGTTGGAATAGCCGTTAATCTCTTCCAGCAAACAGGCAAGGATATTTAACGTGGGTTGTTTAGGAAGGGGGGAGAGAGAGAGTTGACGGAGATGGGAGAAGGAGATGCGCAGAAATTTGGGGAGAAAGCTCTTTACTGAGAAAACTAGAAGAACGCTAAGAAGCACGCAGCGCAAACCAAGGTTTAAAAAATGCCTTTTAAAGACCAGGCACTTAACAAGCTCAATTAAACATATGCACTATTGCAATTTTTGCAGACTGTTTTTTTTTTTTCTGGGGGGGACGAGAAACGCTCCTTTAAATCTTTCATAAAAAGCTAGGAGAAAAGGGTATCCCATCTCCCGCACCAGAAACCTTCACAGCTAGATCAGCACGTGATTGGCCGTCTACTCCACGTTGTACCGGCGTAAAATATCTCGCTTGCGCCGCTCCAGTTCTTCAGCGGAGAGCAGAAGAGAGCCCGGCTGTGCCTCACCAGAGGTCGGCGCCAGCGTCGGCGATTGCGTGGTGGATCGCGACTGCAGCCCTGGTTCCGCGCTGTCGCACGTTGCCTGCCGGCAGTCCGGCGATTTGACACTGTCGCCACTGGAATGCGATGGTGCAAGCAACTTTTCAGATGGCACAGTGCGAAACGCTTCATGCGACTGCGGCGACAAGCTCATCTTCGTCGCCGGCGCCGTCCGCAAGTCCGCCTCTGACTCCGACGGACTTGGCGAGCGCAGCGCGCCGGTTCTGTACGGAGACGGCGTCTGCCCAGGCGGCACAGATCGTGAGGTGCGCAGCGCACTACCGACGTGTGCATCCTTTGCCGGCTGCTGGAGCCACAGCTTTTGCTGGAGGTGAAGAGGGGTGCGCGCAACGCTGTCCTCCCGCTCGCAACGCTGCTGCTGTTGCTGCTGTTGTTGCTGTTGCTTCCCTTTCTGCTTCAGCGCGTCACAGTCTTGCTCGAGGCTTTTTCTTGCTGCCTCCGACGCCTTCAGATGGGCTGTCATCTTCTCGAGTGCCTCGTCTCGCTGACGGACGTCTCTGCGCAGCTGCGCGATGGTGTCGCACTGCTCCGCCAGCGCCTCCTCCAGCGCAGCACGTGGGCGTCTGCTCGTCATGAACTCCGTGAAGACGTCCACAAGGCCCTCGCTGGCCCACGCCATATCCTCCGTGTCTGGGGTGGAGAAGGTTTCCAGAAGCACATCGGCGACGCGGTCGTATAGCCGCTGACTCTCTTGCAAGGCCTCTTTAGCAGACGCACAGCCCTGTGGGGCGACGTCGGCCAACGGCGTGGGTGGCTGCCGTTCTTCCGTCTCCCACAAAGCGCGAGTGTGCTGACGTGCTGCTTCCGCAGATGCGGCGATGTCCGCGGCGTGAGCACAGCGCTGCTCCCACGCGTGCGTCGCGCGGTGCGGTGCTTCCAGTTGGGCCTGCAGCTCTGCCACTGTGTTTAGCAGCATCGCACACGTCTGTCGCGCTCGCGGGTGGGCGCCGTCGCAGCCGTGCTCCACCTCCTCTCGAAGGCGTGCGATGTCGATCGAGCTGGTGGCAGCTGACGTCAGCTTCTTTGATGCACCGACGCTGTGGTGCGGGATGATGGGACCGGTGCCGTACGAAAACTTTGTGTCCTCCTGTTTCCTTGCAGCTGCGTCGGCTACATCACTGCGGCCGCTTTCTTGTGCATTCAGCTGCAGGCGTGCGTTGTCGACGCGGAGCGTATTGAGCGTCAGCAGCAACGCCATCAGCTGCGATCGAAAAGCGGCCTGCAGGGTTGTTGGAATGTTCGACAGCTGCGCCATCATTGCCTCCATGATCGCCTCCTCGTAGGCCGCCGCTTTCGCGTGAGGCAGCGGCACTCCTCCTCTTGTGGGCGACTCGTTTTTTGACAGCGCTGATGGCACGCCGCCGTCCTCGCGAGACGTGGCAGTTGAAGGAGGCAGCAGCGAAGTTGCCGCACGAGCAGCCTCCGTAATAGTCACGAGGGACTGAAAGACACCGCGAAGCTGCGCGATGTCGTTGTCGTGTGCGCGATGCGCCGCGCTGAGCTCTTCGTACAACTCCGCCGCGGTTCGTTCCGCCACCTCCGCACGGTGCAACAGCACCGCCTCCCGTTCACTACTGAAGTGCTGCGAGCGTCGGACATCAGCGCCGTTGGCCGCGTAGCGCAGCCGCATTTCTGACGGATCCAGCGAAGCCGCCGTGGACATNCGCATCTCTGCCGCGGCGGCGGTGGCGCGCTCCTGTGTGATGAGGAGTTGGCTGATCGCCTTCACGTACTCCAGCTCCTCGCGCAGGAGACGGTTCTCCGTTGTCAGCGTGGTGGGAAGCGGCGACGATGCTGGGGAGGGGAGGGCAGGCGAGGTCGTCACGAGCACTCCGTCATCCAGAGCCGGCGCATGCCGCGACGACGGGCGCGAATACAGCTTGGAATGCGCCGGCACGTCGCGTGTGTGCTGGTAAGAAGGCTCGTCGGAAGGTCCGCTAACAAGCGAGCCTCGACTCCACAAATTAGAGTGAGCGCCATGCAGCGCACCGCCCTCGTAAAACGTCTGGCCGGCAGATTTTTGCGCTCCAAGTCTGACCTGCTGCCGCTGCCTTGCGTCACCGTCGGAAAATGGTGGATGCGCTGATGGGGGAGAAGCGAGTCGCGTAACGACAGGATCGGCAGCAGTTGAAGCGACTGCAGTACTGAGAGAAGAACTCCGCTCCACCACCTCCGCCGACGCCTCAACCGTATTTCGTCCGTTTGACCTGACCTCCTGACGATCCTCGAAGTCCACTGCAGCGTCCACTGCCTCCCTGCTCGCGGCGGATTGCAGGAACTCGGCCAGCTGCGGATCGACGGGCTGCGCAAAGTCGACGGAGAACTGCTGCCCGCATGCGAGGCGCAGCAGAAAGTAAAAGAGCACCAGTAAATTGAAGCAGTGACGTGTGTGGCCCCGCTCAACGGCTTGGCGATTGCACAGGTGCAGCGGGATGCCGTGACGTCGCAGGCAACTCGCCAGCAGCGACCAGTTCTTTGCGGCATCGCGGGTGCCGCGGCGCTGCAGCCGTACGACGGCGCTGTCGATCTCGCGTGGGAAAAGCTCACGTGCGAGGGCGAGGTAGACAAGACCGTCCTTCAAGTCACCGTACTTCTCACACGGGGCTATTTTGGTAACGTCGGCTGCCCACGCCAGCAGCTCCGCCTTTCCCACCAGCTGAGAAGAAGACATGGTAATGGTGCCGATATTGACTTTAAATGCTCACGCTCTTTTGCAAAGAAAGTCTCTTAAGGTTTGTATGTATTTAAACGATGTAAGCGCGTGCGTGTGTGTTTGTGTGTGTGTTCTATAATCTAAAATAGTTAAAACGTATTGTAAAGAAACAGTTTCTACGGTGTGCGTGTCTTTGCCTCAAATTAGCTAAAGCGCTGAAAGCAGCCTTCAAGAAGTCTGCCTTTCGAGTAGCGTGCTTTTAATTGCGTTGAAAAAAATTGTACAAGTTGTGATGGGGTGCGATGTCCAAATTCATTACCCGAAAACTTGACGGCACCGTTGATGTACTACATCTTGCACAGACAGAGAGAGAAAAACATGAAAAAAGTGAGATCAACGGGGAAGTAGTGAAAAGGAGACATTAAAGATTTTTTTGTTGAGGCGACGAGCAGACGGGAGCTAATTGCAGTTTCAATTCCCTCGCCAGCTGTCAATTGGCAGCCTCTATCTGCTTCAAAAGCACGACACGACTTTCTGCATGTCAACCTCTCAGTACCTTACCGATAGCGATGCAAGAAAAAATTGCTTTCTTAAAATTTCTCACTATCTCGGGGACTACATGTCACAAGATAACGCAACAGGTGCAACGAGGAAAAAAAACAAATATCTTTTTTTCTTTGACTGCACAGGTGTTCGGCAGCTGAGCCTTTTTGCCGTCTCAATACGTTTCTAAGCTCTTCTCTTTTTATTTAAGAAGCTCGATAAACAACAAAGAAAAACATCACGTTACACTTCACCCACGCTTTCCATCCCCAGGTTTCGAATAGTATCTGCTCATAATTTGAGAAGAAGGAGAACTCACTTTACTTAAATTCACTCATTTTTGGAGACAAGCGGGGAAGAAGAGAGAGAGAAATATTTCTCTCTCTCAGACACACACGCCTAAACGCAGCCAATGAAGAATAAGAAAAGAAAGGGGGGAAAAGTGAAAACGAGACTTGGCCACGGCGGTTCATCAATGAAATGAACGCGACCGAAAACGAAAGTGCTCGAATTTAAAAGTGGTAATGACCAACCAAAAGAAAAAAAAAACTAAATATGAATCACTATTCACTCGCAGCCCAATCGTACATTCCTACGCAATACACATCCACACAAAAAAAAAAAGGTGTCACCCAGTAACAAACAGACGCGATAATTACAGAAAAAAAAGGAGAAAGTTAGCGGTTAGCAAACTAAAGAAACAGAAAAGAGGAACGGAGAAAGGCGAGCACATCGGAAGGAGAGGCTGTCAAGGGAACTGTGAAATGCTCCCCTAACAAGCGCACGGGTAAAAACGAAAACAAGAGAAACTCAAACGAGTACAGTGTGTGGCCTTTACAACCGCATCACGCTTTTGCTACGCTTGTCAACGACGCGGTAACACTCTCTCTCCAACGCACACCTTTCCGACAGGGCTGCTCCTGTTCCTCGTCGATACGCTTGCCTCTTTCTCTTTCTGCCTCAAGCTGCAGAAAACATCTGCTGTGGAGGTGACATACACAAACACACACACACAAAGAGAGAGAGAGAGAGAGAGAGAGAAAGAGGCACCAGACGCTTTCGTTAACTCACACGCGCGACCTACGAGGCGAACGCCACGGGCTCGTAGTTGGGCGCGTACGGCTTCACCGTCTCTATGATCTTGCGGATGGCGAGCTCGTACTTCTTCTCCGTCTCCTTGTCCGCCTCCGTCTCCTGGCGCAGCGTGCCGTTCTCCCACATCTGCACCATGCTGGCGCCGTTCTCAGCGAAGTGATAGAGGCCACGGCCGTTCTTCACGTCGTCGCGGTAGAGGCCTATGTAGTACTCCGTCTCCTGCGGGTTGAAGAAGTAGACGCCGATGCCGTTCATCTTGCCGTCGCGCCAGTGGCCCACGTACTTCTTGCCGCTACGGCCAATCACGTACACGCCCCAGCCGTTGTGGTGGTTGTTGTCGAACTGGCCCTCGTAGCTGTCGCCCTCCGGGTGCAGCCAGTAGCCGCGGCCGTGCTTCTTCGTGCCAAAGTACTGCCCCGTGTAGGTGGCGCCGGACGGGAACTGGAAGGTGCGCACCTCCGACGGCGGCGGAACTTCGCCCATCTCCTTCGGCGCCACCGCCCGCACGGCATCGCGCAGCTCCTTCATCTTAATGACGCACTCCACCTGCTCGACGGGCGACGTCTCCTCCTCCTTGACGAGGCTGCCCATGTTCCACTTCTGCGTCGTCATGACGCCGTTCTCGTACATGTAGTGGCCGGTGCCGTCCTTCTTGTCCTTGGTGTAGTTGCCGAAGTAGTAGGCCGTGCGGTCGCGGTTGAAGACGTAGAGGCCCTCGCCGTTCATCTGGCCCGCCACCCAGTGGCCCATGTACTTCTTGCCGGCGTCGCGGAAGATGTAGATGCCGAGGCCGTCCTGCTTGTTGTTCTTGTACTCTCCCTCGTAAATCTCGCCCTGGGGGTGGGACCAGTGGCCGCGGCCGGAGCGCATGTTGCCGTCGAAGTTGCCCTCGTACACGGCACCGGACTTGTAGGTGTAGGTCTTAATCTCCTCCATTGTGAGTGACGTAGTCAGAGAGGTTTTTTTTGTTTAGTAATTCTACTGTGCGATAATGTGTCCTCTGAAGTAAAGAAAACAAGTAAAATGCAACTTAAAGTTCTTCTGTTTATGCTGCAAAATGCTCTCACAAACTCTTTCACACAAAAGAAAAAGTTTCAGACCCCGTCAAAGTAGGAGGAGGTATGAGCGAGCGCACACACAAAGGTTTGCAATAAAGCTAATAAATGCAAAAAGAAAATATAAAGCTTTAGAAAAATAAAGGGTCCTCTTCGCGAAAATGCAAAGGGACGTACAGAAGCAAATGTGTTTGCTTTGGTAGAGAGGCGGGTAGAAAAAGGCTAGAAACTAGCTTATTTTTTCTTCTTGAAAACTGATGTTACACGCAGTGGTAGTGATGATACCGATAGCAATGAGGATATGAAGCAGTGTCAACAAACAGTTGATTTGCAAAAAAAAAAGAGAAAAAAGGAAGAGCAGGTTTATAGAGGAGAGAAGAAGAAGTGGAAGCGCACAACAAGCATCTCAATTGTTTCTTATAATAAGTTTTCCAGGAGGAGAAGGGGGTCTGGATACATAAAGAGCGAGGTAGAGAACATGGGAGCAGCGTCATCCCTGATACTCCTTTTTGCTCGTGAGGTTGTGAAAAAACGCAATTGCTATTAAAAGGTCGTTTCCACGGTGTTGCCCCTCTTTTTTCTTCACCTCTGAAAGTGCAACGAGTTGAGCAAAAAAAAAAAAAAAAGCTATGCACAACTAATGAAAACGACTGCAACGGTGCTTCAGAATGCAAGTGGCAACAACGCAAAAGCAACAGGACCTTTTGCAAACACAAGATCTGAGGAATAAAAAAGAGTCACTTTTTTTTCTTCTTTTTTTTTTTTAATGGTTGAACTACAAAAAGATGAAAGAAAAACGAGAGAAGAATAAAACCATGTGCTTTGACGTAACAAAACAGGATCATCCTACACCACCATCCGCGCGACTGCCGTTTTCGTCATCTCTGCTCACCTCGCCAACTGCACTTGTCCGCAGAAGCAACAACAGAAGAGAGCACCTAAAAAAGAAACGTCGAGAAACGCTTCTCTTTGTTTTGTGTTGTCTTTCCCTACCTGCTGCTGCTGCCCGTAAGGGACGCAAAAAGCTTCAGTACAGTGAAAAGAAAAACAGAGAAAGGTGAAAAGAAAAAAAACGGCCGACGACGAAAGAGAGGAAGAGAGAAGACTATCAAGGCAGAGAAACGGTGAACCCACACACCTACAAACCCATCGACACGTTGCCCATGTGATTGGAGTGTGCGTGTGTGTGTGTGAGTACTGGCGTTACTGCATACTTACTCCTTCTTGGCATCCACCTCCTCGGCCGACTTCACCTCGTAGTCGCCCGACACGACGAAGCACTGGGTCTGCATGGAGGCCTGCACCTTCGGCTTGGAGAAGTAGTAGGCGCTGCCGTCCTGGCGGTAGAACACAGCCTCGTCGATGTCGCTGAAGGGCGTCACGCCGAGACGGCGGAGGGTGCCCTGGACCTTCTTGTCGTCACCGGAGCTCTTGTGGTGAGCCTTGGTGGTGCGGCGCATGGAGCCCTTGCCACCAGTGCGCACCATCTCGGCGCGGCGCTTCAGCTGTTCCTGCGTGATCGGCATCTTGTTAGGTATACGTTTGTGTGGTTGGGTGTCGTACGATTAAGTAAAACAACGGTTTACCTCCTGAAGGCGATAATGGTCGTCAATTACAAGTGTAAGGCGAGAAAAAAAAAAGTTTTTATATGTGTGAGTGCAAAAGGGAAGATGGGAGAGCAAGTGCACAGTAGAAAAGTGACGAAGGAAAGAGAAGAAGAGAAGTTAGCGAGCAAAGCGATTGAATGCCGCCACCGCAGAAGAATTGCGAAATGGAGAGACCAACAGCAAATGGGAGCAAAAAGCCTTTTCCTCACCATCCGCGCACTACAAACATTGCATCCGCAAAGCCACACATGCACACCACACGCACACGCACACGCTTACCAAAAACAAATGCAAAGTGGGCAACGTGCGCTTTGATCGAAGATAGACACGCCGCAGATCGGATATCAAAAGGGAGCAGTGTGCACACGAAGTCAGCGTGTGGACTGTTTGCACTACCATACTTCACGCAAATATCCCACTATCCCCTTGCACGTACATCAAAAGTGGTCGCACCACCCGACAAGCGACTTCCGTATAGTAGTATTTTTTTTGTTTTATGAGAGAAAAATGAAAATCAGAAAGTGAGGCTTCGAAAAGACATTAAATCCTCCGCTTACCTACAGCACAAAAACAGTAAAACAAAAGGAACACACAACGACGCTCTTTCCCACTTTGTCAAGACAAGCGAAGAGAGAACGAATGCGATTTCCGATGCTTAGTAGATGCGCTGGGGCT
>JASAOP010002459.1:0-24212 GCA_030849055.1 Crithidia thermophila | reverse complement strand
AGCACAAGTAACGCCTTACACATCAACCAGTTCCATCCAGATGCGTGCACGGAAGGTCTTGTACAGGTGCCGCACGAGCTCGCGGAAGTCCATGCGCTGCTGTGCCTCGTAGAAGAAAGTCAGCTTCTTCTTGTCAAACTGGTACTCGGCATCGACGATCACCATCGGAAGAGAGTGGTCGAGGACGAGCTGCGCGCACACGTCGATGGCGCGACGCTCCAGCTCCGCCTGCGTCCCCAGCAGTTGCTGCACCTCCACGTCGGAGGCGAGACGGAGCACCGTGCCGTTGCCCACGCCCATGCTTCGCGGCAACTTGCTGTCGGTCAGCCCAACACCGACCACCTTGCGCTTGCCCGCGCCATTGCCGGCGTTCGCGCCGTGCTCCGACCCGCCCACGAGCCCGCTGCTGCTGCTGGTGCTCTTGTTGTTGCCGTTGCTGCCATCGGAGGTGACCTCGCACCACACGTACACGACGAGACCCAGGTCCTCACCACGGTCACCACCGACAATGACGTAGCTGCCGGGCGCCACGTACTCGCTCGACTCGTACTGCAGCACGCGCTTCCGCTTGAACTCCACGAGCACCTCGCAGCCTCCACGTGGGTTGATTCCGAGGCTCTCCGGCGTATCCGCTGCGCCGCCAGCGATGCGCACCACCTTCGGCCGCCCCTGCTCGTAGGTGACGCGCACGCTGGTCGTCAGGTGCTGATCGTGTACGGCGCGGAGACTGTCGACGGGGATGCTGTTCTTCGCCATAACCCCACTCAGCGCGTTCACATCCGGCGACATGTCTTCGTGGTCGTTGCCGCTCGGGTGCGATGGGTGGTAGGCGGCGCGGTCGTACGGCGAGGCGGCGTGCGCCGTGTAGCGATCCCGCACGCCGCGGTTGTCGGTGTAGTCCAGCGGGCTCTGGGAGGCCTCCTCAGCCCCACCGGACGTGAGCTGCTCGTACAGGGAGTCGAAGTTGAAGGCGTTCGTCGCGGCGTTCACGTTCGCCGTCGACATGTTGAAGCGCTCGATCAGCTCCTCCAGCGAGAGCTTCTGCGACGTCTGCGGTGACGCCATCAAGGAGTCGTGGTGGCTGCTGGAGGCGTTGTTGTTGTTGTTGTTTGGCGCCGTGGAGAAGTATTCGCCGGTGATGGGGTCGTCGTAGACCGCCGTGGCACCCACGCCGGCACCGCCACCACCGTTCTGCTGCTGCGGCTGCGGCTGCGACATGCTGGGGCTCTTGCTGGTCGACTGGGACAGGGCAAGCTGCTTGTTCGGTGGAGTGATCGCCTCCGTCCTGAAGCCCCGCACGCCGCCAGACAATGTCGTGCCGTTCGCGGTGGCGCTGCCCATGAAGGCGCGGCCAGCAGAGCTCAGCGGGCCCGACTCGTGCGCGGCGTCGCCCATCGCCATCATCGCGGACGGCCCGTTGAGGCTGCTGAGGAGGGAGCGGGAAGCGCCGTTGGTGTTGTTGGTCGTCGTGCACGTGGCGTTGTTGCCGGTACCGAACGTCTGCGACCCGCCGCTGGTGGTGCGGAGGGGCGTTGCGTTGATGTTCGTCGAGCCGGACGCCGCATTGGGGTTGCCGCCGAGGAGGCCCTGACCCGCGCCCGACATGCTCAGCATATCCGCGTTGGGGAGACTGTGCACGGTGGAGAACGGGGAAGGGTTCATGCTACTGTAGACACCGTTGTTAGAGTTCATGGAGCTGACCTGGTGCATCGTGTGCTGCTGCTGCTGCTGGTGCTGCTGCTGGACGCGCATGCGCAGCTGGTCAATGCGGTTGTTCAGCTCCGCGTAGGAAAGCTGGAGCGTTTTCTGCTGCTGCACAAAGAAGTCATCCGCGTCGATCATCAGGCGCCGCACGATGCTCGCGAGCTGCTCCTTCTCCATCGTTTGGTTGGACGGCGGCGGAGGCATCACGTCTGCGTGTGTGACTGAAAAGATGCGCTTGCAAACTCAACGTCAAAGTAAAAAAAAAAAGAAATGTATTTTATAAACAAGGCTTCACTCTGTCGTGTGCCTCGAATCTATTTAACTAAGAGAAGAGTTCTCCCTTTTTTTTATTGTCGAAAACGATCGTTGTGTACTGTGATGACAAATAGCCCCAAGGTTTGGAAAACGCTTGCTTTGAATGTTCTTGCGTGTGTTAAGCACACTTTTTCTCCACGCAAAAGCGTTTTCTTTAATTTAAATTGATCCGAAGAGAGTGTGAGGATAAGTCAATAAAAAAAAACGGTCCGTTGATCAGAACCTTTTTTTAAAGTTTAAAAGGCTGCTTAATGTATACTGATTAATCTAGGTTTCTCTTCGTCAGCGAACAACAGTTTCACATTACAAAAAAAAAGGAAGAAAAAACGAAAAGTTTTTTACAAGTAGAGATGATGTGCAACCCTTTATTACACTTGGAACTTGTTGTTCAACATACTGCGCAGATAGCGGATTGCATTTTTGCTGCTTTGCTGAATTCTTTTTTTTTTTGTTTTCAACTCAACGTGTTTGACGCAGGAAAAAATCATTAGATAGACAGCACCTCGCTAATCATAGCGAACTTCTTTGAAAAGAAAACAAATCAGTATGCATGGTGCGCAAAGGAAGCTTTGGGTTATTGTTCTAATAGCATAAGAACACAACTGATTCCCCTGGTTTTTTTTTTGTATTCTCTCTTTAGGACTCAAGCGGCTCAGGCACAAAGAGAAACAATCAGACAAGATAAATGAATGTTAAAAAAGATAATTGGTAGACACTTAAAAAAAAAATGCGCCGGAAGTGTTTGCGATGAACGCTGGAAGCATGCGGAAGACAACAACACACCAAGCGCACGCCCTTAACGAAATTACTTTGCAACAACCCACATCGCATTTCGGTCAGAGTGACTGTGGGTCGCGATGCCTCTATTAAGCCGCGATTGAAGACGGAGAAAAAAAAAGAACAAATCTACAGCTACTTCGATTTCGCAAGGTCGCAAAGGGCATGCTAAGAGAAAAAAACGAGTAAAGCCAAGAAAACAAAGCGCATCTACGTGCACGTCCGCGCTTTCCATCGCGCTTTTATTTTCCTTTTTATTAGTGTTCTTTCTCGTCTTTGAACCCTTTAAAGTGATGTACATTAGCCGTTTATGGGCAACAACAACAACAAAAAAAAATTCACGGAAACCATTTACACAGTAATTAAACTGTATTTTTAAAAACGCAAGCAACAACAAAGGCAAAAAAAAGTGATCTGCTCGTTTTTAACAAACAAAGATAAACGGAAGACCCTTCTATTTTAAAACCAGCATGACGCAAAGTAGGAAATTTACACTGAAAAAAAAGACACCAGCACCCGTACCTATCAAACACCTTGGCCGCTATTCAAAACGCGTTTAAACACACAAGAGTGCTTCGTGATATTCAAGAGGAGGTGAAAGCAACGAAAATAAAAGCAAAAGCCAAGACGACCTAAAATTTTTAAACGGGAAAGGAAAGGAGAACCTCGCAAATTATTCAATTTTTTTTTTTGCTTGCATTAGCTAGTAGTTCAGCTGGGAAACCTTCATGGCGTACTCCACCCGCTCCGCCTCTGACATTTGATCGAGCGGCTTCGACAGCGGGACCAGCTGCGACGGCGTGACAGGCTTCTGGCTCTGCAGCTGCGCCCGCACATC
This sequence comes from Crithidia thermophila, assembly GCA_030849055.1. Lineage (NCBI taxonomy): Eukaryota > Euglenozoa > Kinetoplastea > Trypanosomatida > Trypanosomatidae > Crithidia > Crithidia thermophila. Next base: position 20,578 of record JASAOP010002459.1, on the reverse strand, counting down.
GCCCTGCAGCGGCTGCAGCCCCAACGCACGGCACATGTCGTTGCACTGATGCTTCTCCACCCACTTGTCGATACCCTCCTGGCCCATGTTGCCCATACCCAGCCCTTTTCCATCCTCCGTGTGAATCTGCGGGTCGGTCAAGAAGTCGTTCACACCCTGCAGATCGCACAACAGCATCGAGCCTCCGCTCTCCACCAGCGTGAAGTGCGAAAAAGCCTCGGCGGCTTCAAAAATCTCCGTGCGCCGCTTCGCCTGAGTGGACGTCAGCGCCGCCTTCTTGTCCTCGCGGTAGGTCTCGCCGTAGTTGCTGTTGTACTTGGTGAAACGCCCGTTCAGCATCGGCTCCATCACGAACATAACCTCCCGCGTGTCCTGCGTCTTGTACGAGAAGAAGCCGGTGCGCTTGTTCTGGTAATCCTCCGGGATGTTCTTGCGCGGGATGCGCACGACGTAGCACTGCAGGAAGGAGATGTTGGGCTTGTGCATTGTGTCGATGTGAATGCGATTGAAGTTAGTCGCGAACTCCTCGCACATGCACTGCGCTTCCCCCTCGTTGAAGTAGTCCTTCTCGACAACGTCGCTGATGTTGCGGCGGAACATCTTCGCGACCATCGGCGTGCCACGACCCTCCTCGTCCAGGTCCTCCACCTCGTAGCAGACACGCATGCCGCCGTGGCCGATGCCTTTCGCCGGACGCGGCACGCGAATAAGGCAGTCAATCTCCTTCCACACGTATTGGCGGAGGTCAAAGATGTACTTCTTGGCCGGGCACACGACCGGTGGGTCCTCCTCCGCAGGCACGGCGTCGCGAGGCGCAGCGTTGGCCATACTTTACTCTTTTTTTTGAGTGAGTGTTTGTGTAAAAAGCAAAGCGCTAAGAAATTTGTAAGAGTAACCCTATTCACTAAGCTATTTAAGTGCTCCGCACAAAACTTGGTTTTAATTAATAGTAAACTCAACTAGCTTGGAAAAGCAAAAGGCACAGAAAGGGACGAAAACGAAAAAAAAAATTCTCGTTTACAAAGTTTAAGTGAAGTACGATGATGAGTTGAAGTCAGACTATCGAGATACACGCGCTTGCGCGACAAATACTTAAAGAGCGAAACCGAAGGAGCAAAAAAAAAAAGCAAATAAAATTTGGGTTTTTAAGCAAATGGCTAACGGAACTTGGACGCGATGCACAGATAGGGGAAACAAATTCGAAGGAGCCTGCTTAGCTTCACAGAAGAACGTCCAAATTATTTTTTCAATTCACAAAAAAAAAAAAAAACGGTGAATTGTATGACAGTGAAAATGTAAAATTGTGGAAAGCGTGAAATAAACAGATATGATGACGGACAAACGATATATGGTGGAAGTGAAGAAAGATGGAAATAAAGTTTGTGAGAAACATGAAAGTAACGGGAGAGGCAAAAACAGAGTCTACAAACCCACAACTTTTTTTTCTTTCCGTACACCTGTTTTTCATACCTACTCTTTTTTTTTTTTTTTAAGGCACTTCACTTGATCGTGGCCACACACACTTCAGGACACGAGTGTTTCTAAGGAGCGTTGTCTGATTGCCATTTGAGGACACACACACTTCATCAATACTTCTCTAAATTCAGCCCTGTCATCGAGCATTACGGCAGAGAAGACACTCGCTTTACTTCCAAAGATGACTCTGGTGTCTCCCTCTCTCTCTCTCGCTCTTCTCTCTGGATCCAGTCTCTTTCGTCTGACAACAAAAAAGTTCTGCGATCAACCCTTTCTATTTCTGCGCGGTCGCTTCGAGTACCCGCTGCTGCTGCTGATGTTTTTTTTTTTCTTTTTTTTTTCAAAGTTTTTTTAAGGCAAAAGAGATGCAATTCCAAAGGTTAAAAAAAAAATTATGTGTTTGAGTCAAGTACAAAGTCGTGTGAAACAAGTACACCAAAGGTATCGTACACAGATAAGAGGAAATAAAACTGGAACAACGATGAGTAGCTCACGAGAGTCTTCTTTGACGTCTAAAGCATTTTGTTTTTCTGCGGTCAGCGCATAAAAGGTGAGAAGAAAACTCAAAAAAAAAAAAAAAAACGAACCGAAAAAGAGGATCGCAGACAACTTTAAAATCAAAACAGTGTACTGGGTGAGCCTTTCTTTGAAAGTTTTTTTTTTTTTAGTTTCCTCCAAAACTATGTTTTTTTTTGTGAAAAAAAGAGTGGTGAAAAATTCAACTTGTACGACGAAAGCGTTTCGAATCGTTTTACACTGAAATAAATCACAGCAGCCGACTAAAACACGAGAACAGAGCTTAGTGGGAAAAAGATGTTTTTATTGAAGTGTCAATGCGGTCGCAAAAAAAAAAAGAGAAAGTACAATAGCAGAAACACCGAGAATTCGAGAGAAAAATTAAACAGTGATTCACTCAAGCATGTTAAAAACTAAATCATATGTAACTGTTAAAAACAAGATAGTGCAGCCCCGGAAAAGCTTGTGCAATTGAATAACAGCATAAAAAAAGCACTCTACGCATCACCAAAGATAGATTGCAATCGAAGCACATATGGCTAATAGCGCAGTACGCCTCGTCAGCGTACTAAGCGAGCAAAAGAGACGCAAATTAGAAGGGACCTCATTTACGATACGCTAAATGGAGATAAAAGCACCCAAACGGCACTCCACAGCAATGAAACAAGCAACGACAACAACAAAAAAAGCGTCGTAAGAAGAGAACGAAAAAAAAAGATAAAAACGAAGCGTGGTAACACTGAGAGGAATAAAGAAAGTAGAAAGAAATGAAAATAAAAAGCATATCAATAGGAGCAACAATAACAACAAAAAAAAGAGAAAAGAAAGGATCTACGCTAAGAAATTGAAAAAAAAAAGAAGAGAAACACAGAATAACTGAAAGGGCAAGCACAAACGACAAACAGAGCAAATAAAGAGGCTGCACCTTTGGAAGCAAAAATTTAAGGATTTTGCTGTTTGATTAATGTGCACACAGATAAATCGGTAATAATAAAAATAGAATAATGAAGAATAAATAAAAAAGAACGAAAAGTAAGATGCTATCAATGATGAGAAAAGTAACTAGAAAGAAAAAAGTAGCTAAAAAAAAGGGGGAATAATCGATGTTAAAAATATAGAGAGGAAACTCGCGCTCATTACACATACAGTCAATTTCGTCATTTGCACTCTCACCAGGACTCTCCGACCGCGTTTGCTCGTCAGCAACACCAACAACAGCAACAAAAAAAAAAAAACGAAGTATGCGCAAGCGCTTGTGAGTTGAGTTGGTGGACAGGTCGGGCACCCCGCGCTTACGGTGCCTGGTCGATGGCCTTACTCCTCTCAAAAATCTTCACAAACTGATTGTTCTTTTTGACGTCCTCGGTGACCTCGAACTTCTGCTCGTGCAGGGGTGCCAAATGCAGCGCCTTGCACACCGACGTGCATCGATGACGCTCGATAAACTTCTCAATACCACGCGCACCAAAGTTGCCGATGCCCAGGCCCTTCCCATCGTACGTGTGCACCTCCAGGTCGGTCAGGTCGTCCTTCACACCCTGCATGTCGCAGACGAGCAGCCCGCCCTCACTCTTCACCAGCGAGTAGTGCGAGAGTGCCTCCACCGCCTCGAAAATCTTCGTCCGCTCCCGCGCCATGACGGGGTTCAGCCGACTCTCGTTTGACGGGTACGCCTCACCCATGTTGCCGTTGTACTTGGTGAACCGCCCCACCAGCCGCGTCTCGACGGAAAACATCAGCCGCTGCGAGTCCGTCGTGCGGTACGAGAAGAAGCCGGTCCGCTTCGCCAGCAACTCCGGGTTGAGGTCAGCACGCTCGATCGCGATTACGGCGCCCTCTAGCACGTTCAGCCGCACATCGCAGCCCTCCTTCGTTTCTTGGTTGAAGTCCCTGGCAAAGAGCGAGCAGAGCTTCTGCACCGCCACCTCGGTGAAGTAGTCCTTCTCCACCACGTCCTTAATCGTGCGGCGGTACATCTTCGCCACCCACACCGTCTCCTCAGCGCTCTCGGGGTCCAGGTTCGTCACCTCAAAGCAGACACGCATGCCACCCTGACCGATCCCGCGCTCCGGCGCGACGACACGCACGAAGATGCGCTGCATCGTCCACGACTGCGTGGTGATGTTGTAGTCGTACTTGGTCGCCGGCAGCACGTACTTGGTGTCGATGCCACGACTTTCCAGCCGCATCAGGTCCGCCTGCGTCAGCGGCCGGCGCGGGCCGGAGGCGAGGACGCCGTTCTTCTTGGGCGGGTAGTTCGGAATTGCCCCCTTGCCGGTGTGCACCCACGGCCGCAGCAGCGGTTCGCTGTCCTCCTTGGTGGGCGAGAGAGCCGGCGTGGTCGTCATCGTCATGGACGCGCCGTTGGAGTGGTTCGACTCCGCCGCAGAGGCGGTCGACATCTTCCGCGGCTCCTCGCTCGGCACCGGCAGCGCGAGCGTCGGCGAGGCCGGGGTCTGCTTCTGCGCCGAGACCTGCCGGCTGATCATCTCCGACGGCGGCCGCGACGGCAGGTTGAAGTCGACCGTCTCGTCGGCCTCCAGCGCGTGCTGCTGCACCAGGTTGATGTACGTCATCAGCTTGCTGTTGGAGATGTTGTACAGCTTCAGCCGCGGCGGCAGCGGCTCGAGTCCGATGTGCTGGCAGATGGTGTTGCAGGTGTGATGCTTCACCCAGTGCCGAATGCCGCGCTCGCCGTCGTTGATCGTCTCGAAGCCGCGCGCGTTGGACGTGTTGATGTGCGGCCGCGTCAGCAGCCCGTCCTTGCACTTGAGGCTGCATACCAGCAGGTGGTTGCCCGACTTGTGCAACGTGAAGTGCGAGAACGCGTCCACGACTTGGCGCAACTCTGGGTCGTCAAAGCCCTCAGCGTCCTTCGGCATTCGCTTCACGCCCGGCGCGCGCTGCGGGGCATCGGACGTAAACTCCGGCTCCAGGATGAACATGACGTCGCCCGAGTCCGCCGTGACGTGGGAGAAGAAGTTGTTGTCGCTGATGTGCGCCTTCACGCTCTCCGGAATCTCCGTCTGCGGCACGCGCACCGCGTAAGCGGAGCGGAAGTCCAGCTCGCGCTCGAAGACGCCGCTCTTGCGGTAGCCGCGGAACACCTGGCTCAGCGCCACGCACACGCAGTAGGCGTCGCCGACGTGGTAGTAATCCGCGTCCTTCGCGCCGTCGCGGAGAATGAACTTGGCCCGCATCGGGATTCCCTCGGCGCCTTCGTGGATCGAGAAGCAGGCGTTGCGGTCGTCCTGTGTGTCGGGCTTGTTGGGTGTCAGCACGGTGATCCTCGTCGGCAACTCCTCCCACCTTGCCCGCGCGGGCAGAAAGACGTACTTGACCGCGTTCAGCGTGACAGGGAACGTCACGGAAGCCAGCGGCACGGCGTGCGGCATGTGCTGCGTCGATGCAATGCTCTCCGTCGTCGCCGATACACTCTCGAAGTCGTTCAGCGTGTCGTCGTCCGACATCTCGGGTGACTCGATGGCGACACGCACCACCACACGCATCTGCCGCACGCAGCGCAGGTACTCGGTATAGTGGTTCTCCTGGTTTACGAGCGGATTGAAGGCAGCGGCGGCGCTGACGTCGACGATGTTCCGGCGGTCGTTGCTCAGCCCCAGCGCGCGGCAGGTGTCGCCGCAGCGGTGCTGCTTGATCCACTCGTCCATCGCCTTCTTTCCCCCGTCGCCCATGCGAAAGCCCTCGCGGTCGGTTGTGTGGAAGAGAGGGTCCATCAGGTAGCCGTTGCTGCGCAGGAAGCCGTGCACCAGCATGCGCTCGCGACTCTGCACGAAGGAGAAGTGCGAGAGACCGTCCGCGATGTCGGAGTAGACCGCCTTCGGCCACGCTGGGTCGCCGTGGGGGTAGCACTTCCCCTCGTCCACCTCCGCGGAGGTGAAGGAGGCGCCAACGGCGGCGCAGGCCAGCGTGTTCGGCTCCATGAAGAACATCATCTGGTGCGTGTCCTCGGTGCGGTACGAGAAGAAGCCTTTGCGAGCGTTCCGCACCGCCGGGTCCATGATCGACTTCAGGTTCAGCCGCACCACCACGCGGTTTGTCAGGAGCGGCAGGCGATACTTGGTGTAGCCGCCACGCGCCTTTTGACGGCTGTAGTCGCGCGCAAACTCCTCGCATAGCGCCTGCGCCTGACCAAGCGAGAAGTAGTCCGCCTCCGCCACATCTGCAATGTTGCGGCGGTACACCTTCGCGAACATCGGCGCTGCGGCCTTCACCGGGTCAAGCAGCTCCGCGGAGAAAATAGCGAAGTAGTTGTCCTGGTCCACGCCGCGGTTTGGGTGCAGGATGCGCACCGTCACGTCGTGCGTCTTCCACCGCATGTCCTTGTTGTCAAAGACGTACTTGCAGCCCTTGACGATGACGGGTGCGTGGTCGCCCACGCGGTACTCCTGCGCGAGGCGAGTCGCGTTAGATGCCTTAGGAACCAGCATCTTGGGCGCCATCAGCACGGGAGTTTTCGGCGACGCCGCGGGGTCGTCGTAATGACTTGCAGCACCCGTAGCCGCAGCGGTGGTGGCGGGGGTTGTCGTACTTGCATCATGGGCGAGGTTCGGCTCCTTCGCCACCGCCTCTGCGCCGGGTCGTGGCGTCACATTCTCGCTGTACGAGCTGTCGGCGTCCGAGTACAGCTTCTGCTTGTCTGCGGCCTTCCGCGAGGACGTCGCCGCCTCCTTCGCTTTCTTCTCCTCCTGTGCCTCTGGCACGCCAGGCTGCGTCTCGACGTGCTCCAACAGCGGCTCGCTCGTCACCTCGAAGTTGAGCGACTCGCCGCTGCTGCTGCTGCCGCTGCGGGCCACACCGCGGCTGTCGTGCGTCATCGCGTTGCGCTCCAGCTGGGCAGACGCTGTGTCGGTGCGGAAGTCGAGCGCACTCGACGCCGTCTCCGTCACGCGCGTGCCCGTCTCCGTGTTGAAGTCGGGAATGGCCATGTCCGACCGCGTCGGGTGCGCCATCTGCAACGTCGACTCCATCGACGCCACCAGTGACTGCGACGCGTGCGTTGGCGGCGGCGTGAGCGGTGCGGCTGACATTGTCGGAGATGCGATGCTGCTGTCGATGTTCGTGGAAGCCGTTTTCTTTACCGTGAGGGGCCGTGCCTTGGTGACGCGATTCGGCGTTTTCTGCGTGGGCGATGACGTCGACGGTGGCGGTGGTGTCTTTGCTGATTTCGAGGCGGAGGCGGTTTTCTTGACCTTCGTGGAGCTCTTTGCCGCCTCGGCAGAAGTTTTATCGTTTACCATCTTTCTCGCTACACCTTTTTTTTCTAGTTTGGAAGAGTACGATGTGAGTGTGTGTGACTAAATTGAAAGAAAAGCCAAAAAAAAAATGGTGATGGGAATAGGAAAGAAAAACCGGTCAGCACTTTCGGCAAGCGTGCAGATGCTGGGCAATTTTGACGTACAATCTACCGAATCGCTGTACTGCCTGAGAACCCAAACACAGAAAAGGGCAAAAATAGAAATAGAAGCAAATAGTTAATGAGCGACAATCAATCCGATACACAAGACTGCAGCGCGCGGATGAACTTCTTTGCAATTGAAGACAAAACTGGGAAGCGCTGCTGATTAACACAATCGGCAACAACCAGAGACTTGGAGGCACTAACCAAAGAGAACAAAAAGAGGAAAAAATAAAACAGACTACTGTAAAATGAGAAACGATTCACGAGATCAAAAATACAAAACAAAAACCTATAGCACTGAGGGGTGAGAAAAAAATAATTGAATAGTCAAAAGCGACAGAAGCTGCTTCAAGAAGTGTGGCTAATACGCTGTGTCAAAATCTTCCTGATGAAAAATGCAAAAGAAAAAATTCTGCTGTAGTTCTACACCTAAGCAGCTGTGGCAGAGTATGCGAAACCTTGATTTTTTCCTTGATCGACTACCTCGCGCTTTTGTTTGAGTTTGATAGTAGCCAATCAAAGAGCAGTAGTAGTTGTTGCCTTGGTCGAAGGTTAACGCACACACGCACACAAACGAAGGGAATAGAAATAGGAGTAGAGGGAAGATACGAGCGGAAGATGTGGGAGAAAAAAAAAACGCCGTTCTCGATTGACCTAACGCAAAACAAAAATAATAAAGAAAGTTGTCAGAGCGTAAAAAGGAAACGAAAATGACGGAAAGGACGGAAGAAGAAAGAAACGAAAAGAAATATGTGTGGCTTAAAACAGAAAAAAAATATTATAAAAGAAACACCCAAATGAAAGAGTGTGTAGTATTCTTTTTCTTTTTAAAGCAAACTATTGGCCTTAGAGCTTAAAAGAAAAAAAAAGCTGGTTACGTCAAAAGGTTAAGAATTCTAGGGAGATCACGAAATTTACCAAAGGAGGCTCGTAAAAGTACAGATGGTTGCTTCTTGCGATGACCTTAGTTTTATACGATTTCTTTTTGATTGTTCTTGATGGCGTGAAAGTCCAGTCTTCGACTGCTGCACGCTAAACAAAATCCAAATCGTGGTGAAAAGTGGACAAGTCTTCTATAACGACAAGCGGAAAAAAAAAAATAACAACAGCAGCAAAGCGGGAGTTGTAAAATGGCGAGGGAAGAGGAAGTAACAACGCAAATGGAAAAAAAAGGTAAGTATGTGATCTTTGTGTGTGTTTATGTCGTGTGACAGCTACCAGTTTGTTAAATGGTGGATGCAACCACGACGATGACCAACCTTCCGTTGATAACACACAATACAGAAGTAGAAGTCGGCGAACAAGGTTTTTCCTCGCTTTGAGGCACAGCTGTGGGCACAGATGCGACAGGGTTAAAAGAAAAAGAAACCCGTTCCAAGCACTAAAAAGAAGAGGCAGTTTTCACTTTACGTTTGCCCTACTTGGCGATTGTAGAAGCACAAATACCAGCGTTTTTTTTTTTTTTGCAGAGCAAGGCAGAGAAGACTGATAAATCTTTTAAACGTCAGTGATACCATTAATCAGAAGAGAAGAAGAACCAAAAAGAAGCGCAGAAGGAAGAATGAGAAATGCTCAGCATCCAAAACGACATAACATAGTCCCAGCCGGTTAGGAAACGAGCGCTTCAAGTCAAGCAGGTCCGTTTCACACTTTGACATCTGTTGCAGAAGAGACAGTCTCTAAGTAGAGTTGGAGAAACATAACCGTGAAGTCTCTCTCCCAAAAAAAAAAAAAAAAATCGTGCTGAAGCTTTCGAATACAAATCAGTGGCAGATAAGCGAAAACGGGGGCTCGCAAACAGGATTTACATTTCAAGTAGCGGGAAAGCCTGTTGTCAACAATGATCTCTTCTTTTTTTAAGTGATGAAAGCGCACTTGCATAGGAAAGCCGAAAAAGACAACAAAAGCTTCAAATAAAAAAAAATAGAGAAGTCAGATACTTCAGCAAAAGATAATCAATCAAACACCTTGAATGACAAACAATAATTTTAAAAGCCGTTTTGTGATTCAGGGTAAGCAGCACTGCAACACGGAACATGGATTAGTCGAAACAACATTTAAAGTAAAGAGCAAGCAGAAAAAGCCTCTCCGCTGCACAAGCAAAAGTTTTGTTTGTTGTTTAAAAAAAAATTAGTAACGTTTTTTTTTTTCTTTTTGTATGTACTCATGATGAGTTCCGAGGAACGAAAATGATTTGAAAGTGGGCTATGAGGATCTGTACATCGCATTTGACAACACAGAAAATGCTCGCAGGTATGAGAAGATAAAAATGCAGAGAAAAGAAAACAAAAAAAGGTCAATCTGCACAAGGTGATTCGTCTACTGTGGAATCGCGCTTCTGACATTTAAATGCCTCTTCTTGAAGTCTCTTCGTTTTATTGGCATACGTCGAGCCTTCTCTGTGAGTGGTCGAGTCGCGCCCCCCTCCTTCTCGTGTACTACGACATCAGTTGAGAGAGGCGGATGGCGTAGTCCAGACGCTCCTCGTCCGTCATGCTGGAAAGCGGCTTTGGCAGGGGAATAAGGTCCTCCGGCCGCGTCGGCGCCTGGCTGCGCAGGTTTTCGCGCAGGATCTTGTAGTAGCTCACCCGCGTCTCGACAGCCACCTCCTGCACCTCGCGATGCATCGGTCCCGCCAACGGCGCCAGCTTCAGCGCACGGCACATATCGTTGCACCGGTGCTTCTCCACCCACTTATCAATGCCACGCTGGCCCATGTTGCCCATACCAAACCCTTTCCCGTCCTCCGTGTGAATCTGTGGATCTGTCAAGAAGTCGTTTACGCCCTGCAGATCGCACACCAGCATCGAACCTCCGCTCTCCACCAGCGTGAAGTGCGAGAAGGCCTCCGCTGCCATGAGCACCTTGTGCCGCTTCTGTTCCTTCTCCCTGTCCAAGCGCTGCTCGAAGCCCTCGTACACGGCGCCAAAGTTGTTCGTGTACTTGGTGAAGTTGCCCTTCAAACGCGGCTCCATGGTGAAGAGAATGTCACGCGAGTCTGTCGTGCGGTAGGAGAAGAAGCCGGAGCGCTTATTCTGGTACTCCTCCGGCAGGTCGCGCGGGCGAATGCGCACCGTGTCGCACTGCAGAAACGAAATCACGAAGCGGTCCACGTCCTTCGGTACCTCAATCTTGTTGTAGCGCTCGGCGAAGATGCCGCAGATGCACTGCGCCTCCCCCTCGTTAAAGTAATCCTCGTCCACGATGCCCTCCAGGTTGTGGCGGAACATCTTCGCGACCATCGGCGTCGAGAAGCCCCGCTCGTCCAGCTCGTCCACCACAAAGCAGACACGCATGGCGCCTTGGCTGACGCCACGATTTGGGTGCAGCACGCGCAGCATGATCTCCACCTCCTTCCACGTGCACGTCTTCGTGTCGTAGGCGTACTTGCGCGCCGGCACCACCACGTTCGGCGCGTCCGTCGGCAGGTACTCCGGACTCTCGTGCGTGTTCATCGGCGGTGACCAGCTCTTGCTGGCCGCCGCCGCGGACACCGGCGACGCCGACGACGTCGGCCCCACCGCTGCGGCCGCTGCACTGCCCGCTGGCTTGCGTGGCGTTGCTTTAGGCTTCACCGCCACATTCCGCTGCGGCTTGTTGCCATTTGGCTCGAGCGGCTGGGGAGAGGGCGTCAGACGTGTCGTCTTGGGACTGCCCGCTGCGGAGGCGCTGGCGGAGGCGCTGGCGGCGGCCACTTCCGCCGCGGTGGAGGGCGTCAGCGTTGCCTGGCGCTCCTTGAGCGGCGGTATGTCGGGCTGCGGCGACGGTGTCCGCGACTTGGGCTTCTTCGTCTGCATCAGTCCCCCCTCACTGGTGGCGAGGGAGGTCTGCGAGGCCGCCTTCGACAGCACTGCCAGCTGCTGCTGCTGCGGGGACGGCGGGGTGCGGGCGACGTCCAGGCCGGAGCTCTCTGGCGAGGTGCTGATCATGTTTGGCTGCGACGCGGCAGACCGGCGCAGCGGCGGCTTCTTGCGGATCGCCTTGCCGGTGTTCGCCGACTGCGCCGTCTCGCCGCCCGCGCGCGTTGTCTGCGCGTGGGCTGGCACGTCCTGCAGAGAGTCTTTGAACACGGTGGGCAGCGAAGTGCAGCTCGGCGAAGCGCGCGCGGACTGGTTGTTCGAGTGCCCGCTGAAGAGGTGGGGTGCGGCTTCGAAGAGGTAGCCGCGATGCGGGGGCTGCAGGTGGTCCTGATCCGCGCTCAGGATGTTGTTGCCAGGTGGGCTGGTCAGGGCAGGACTGGTGGCGCGCAGCGTGCTGGCGAGGGATTGGTTGCCGGCTGTGTTGCCGTGGCCCGACTGCGAGGCCATCAGCGACGAATTCTCGGAGCGGTTGCCCGACGCGTGTGCGGTGACGTGCAGCGACGGGTCGGCGTGGTGCGGTGCCAGCGGTAGAGCCAGATTAGGGCTGCCGGGGCTCTGCGCCGCGGATTTCGCTTTGCGGCCGCTCTTTTTCCGCGGCGAGCCGCTGTGTTTCTTCTTGTCATCCCGCGAAGGCGAGCTCGTTGCACGAACCGGCATCTTTGTGGATGGAGTTTGTTTGGTCGTTTTCGATTAATAGGATTAATAGTTCTTTGCTTTGACAGCCAATGTAAAACCGAAGCCAAATTTTTACAAAAAAAAATCTTAGGTAACACGAATTCGCAACACCACACAAACAAGCAACGAACACGATACGGTTCTTCGAAAAATAAAAGCGAGGAAAAAAGAAAAAGACAGTTTGTTAACAGCGCAAACGCAAAAGCTGTTTAGTCTTTCGAAATAGGTAAACGCAACAGGAAAGAGAGATTAGCAAAGCAATAATATTCTCAAGAGGGGGAGAACAAAGGAAAAACAAAAAATGGGAAAGGACCAAAAGTAGGTAGATTAACCACCTAGAACTAACACGAAATAAAAAGGGCAGTCGAATTGGCGTAGATATATATTATACTTATTTTTATCGAAAACGTATCGCTTGTCAACAGAAAGCCAAAGCTAAAACAAAACAAAAACAACAAAAAAAAGGCTGTGTTAATCGGAATTTATTAGATGAAGGTCAGCGACAACGACAACTTGCGACTGTACAGTATTCGACTGGCGGTTGTTTCGCTGATTGCTAACAGGCTGCTCACCACGGCCCACGTGCTTCAGTGGGCAAACCGAAGGATAAAAAAAGTAGAAGAAAGAAATGAGCTGGGGAGTATAAAAACAAGGTGCTCAGAGAAAAAAAAAGGATTCAGATGAAACGCAATCCAAACGATGTTATCAAATAATAGGGGGAACAAATAGGCAACGAAAAGAGGGACGGCGAAGAGCACAAGATCACGCAAGTAGATGATTCGTGTAGTGCACACACATACAAATAATAGAACAGTGTAAAAGTGGTGTCGTAGCTGCTGAGTCCGGGAACTCCTTTCCTACCTGACAAACAATTAGCCACGTATGGCGCTGTGTGAGAAGCCAAAAAGAAAAATACCGAAGTATGCAAATAGACCCGTTATCCTTTCTTGTCTTTGCAGAATGGGATCTGATGCGCGATCGGCGATGTTTCTTTCTTGTACTGTCACTTTAGAGGAAGTTCTCAAAATAAAATATTATATACAAAAGAAAAGAGAACGCTTGATGTGTTGTTGGAAAACGTTGAATTGAAAAACTCAACGCACTTTTGAAGTCCGAAAGAATGAAGAAAACAAGAAAGAGCAGTGAAAAAGGAAACCTGGCAGTCGACTTGTTCAGTTATCCTTGGATGTTATTGTGGTCGATCCTTCGTGTGAACCGATTTTTTTTTCTGCAGACAAACGACACAAAATCTCTTTTGCTGTCTCACAATTTTTTTTTTTTTTTGGTGTGCGTTTCGTCAAGGTGGTTCTTTGAATAGTAGCAGAGCAGAATGAACGTGCTGCGTGCAAAGCAAAAGAGCGGAGAGAAGAGAAAAAAAAAAAAAAGACAATTGGTTGGGACCTGCATGAGAGGGTAATGCAAAAAAAAAAAAACACTAAAGATTAACACCGCAGACTTGTGCATAAACGTGATTTTTCCAATCAGTTCTACTGTCTGTTAAGTGACAGAAGGCAAGAACGAGTTTTCCAGTTGATTGTTTCCTCCTATCACCTCTCAATCTTTTGACAGAGAAAGCGGAAGTCGCACTCTCTGCCTTTTTGCCGACCAAATTGACGAAAACAAGTTTCTTTTTTGCTTTGATTTTTTTTTTGAAATGTTAACATAATACTTGTGATTCATTAGTGGAGCAACAGCGACGACACGCCGCACGTAAAGTAGCCTCAACATGCTGTTTGTCAACAACACTCTTTTCATTTTTCACTACCACCCTAGCTAAAAGTAACTCGCCGGGATAAAAACAAAGGAAAAAGGCAACCAAAACACTCATTGCGACAACAAGAATTATATTGTAGACGCAAATGCATCTTTGTGTCGTATAGAAGCTGAATGTGTTGGTCTTGCCAACCCTTCAAACAAACACTTTTGTTATTTTTTCTCTTTTCCACTTTCTATTGACACCAATCATCTCACTTGCGGAGCTGATCGTGGATCTCCCAAAACTGCTTCCCGCTGGCGATTGTCGCCCTGAACTTCGTCGCCAGCAAGATGGTACCACTCAGCCGGCGGTGGAGCGAGTACACCGGCGTCGGCGGCGGGCGCAGGCGCAGCTTCACCATCGTCGGAACGTAGGACTGAATCATCTTTGGCAGGTTCTGCGCGGCGAAGTCGAAGGGCTCGTCGCGGTTCTCGAACGGCTTGCCGAGCAGCAGCACACTCGCGCAGTGCGCGTCCATCATCTCCTTCACCTCCCGCCCCGTCAGGAAGCCGAGGCGGATGCTCTTCTCAATGATCGTCGGGCAGTCACCGGTCGCCGCAGCCGTCACCACGTCGAGGTAGTCAGCCAAGAAGTCCTCGTCGTACTCGCGCGACGCGCCAAAGTCGAGCAGGTACACCTTGTTATCCTTTGCGTTATACAAAAAGTTGGAGAAGTTGGGGTCTGTCTGCATGAACTTCCACAGGAACAGCTCCTTCAGCGTCAGCGACATGAGCTGGTTGGCGATGTAGTTCCGCAACTCTTGCGGCACGTCGGGCCGCTTGGCCAGCTGGTCGATCGGCACACCGCGCACGTACTCACTCACCAAAATTTGGTCGGTGGAGATGTCCTGGAACACCTTCGGGACGTAAAAGAGCTGCGACAACGTCGGGTCGTCCGCCACGAGCCGGCGGTACTTGACCTGCTTCGCGGCCTCCAACTTGTACTGACACTCGGTGCTCAGCTCGTTGCGCAGCTCCTGCAGGATCTTGTCCACGAACATGCCCGGCGGCAGCACACCGACAGACATGAGCATCTTCAAGTTGGCAACGTCCGAGTCGATGCTCTGCGCAACTCCCGGGTACTGCACCTTCACCGCGACCTCCATCGGAGCGCCATTCGGGTCGGTGCCCGCCACACCGGGCTTCAGCGTCGCACGGTGCACCTGTCCGATGCTCGCGGCGGCCACCGGCGTGTCGTCGAAGGAGTCGAAGATCTCACTGCGCCACTTCACGGAGCCGAACTCTTTCGCCAGGGTGCGGTCCAGTTGCGCTGGCGGCATCGCGAAGGCTTGATCCCGCACCTTCTCAAAGAGTGCTGTCACGTGGCTGGGGATGGTATTTTCGTCCTGAATGCTGAGCATCTGGCCCAGCTTGAGGACGGCACCGCGCATCCGGCACAGGGTGTCGACGATGTGCTGGTGTCCGCGCTCCGACAGCACGCCGCCGGCCGGAGTGGAGCCGACCATCTTCTCCCAGCCGAGCTGCATAAAGAGCGAGGCAAAGCCGGCAGCGCGGCCGACGCGGGACGACGGCACGTGCTTGTAGCGCAGGTCCTTCGGCACGTTTGGTTTCGATAGATCCGCCTGCACGCTCTCCGGCAGGGAGAAGGTGGCGGGGGTGAGGGGGGTGGCAGCGGATGCGGATGAGGAGGAAGACGAAGATGAAGCAGCTGTGCCAGCTAAGCTAGAGTCAGCCGCACCACTCGTCGACGCGTAGGCGGCGTTCTCCGCCATGACGCCGGCGTTGGCCAGCATCGCGGAGAGCACGCGTTGTGCCCCGCGCGCGACGTTGCAGAGGGCATCGCCATGGCACACGGACGAGCGACGCATTGCAGCAAGAGAACACGGTATTTTCGAACGGTATTTGTGAGCGAGACGACACTGGTCAACAACGTGAACAGGACTGAAGGGAAAATAGATAAACAAGTAGTGTGTATTTTGATAGTAATTAATCGAGACAGCAAAAAAAAAAGGACAAGAAGCGAAGAAAAACCCCAATATTTGACGGAATGAATGAAGTGCTGCAGCAAATAGACACCATCAGTGGACAGTGTTGCAGCAAAAAAAAAAAAAAAAACAGGAAAGATAAAACAGTAACAGAAAATGAGATCAAATTATGTCGACTCTGACAAACCAACTTCATAGCAACCTCATAGCACTGCGTGTGTGTAGACACAAATTGAAGCTTCCTAGCAGAAGCTGAACAAAGTCAAACGAGCAAGGCTCACCGCAAGCACAGACACAATGCGGATGTGAAAGGCAGCACCTCCTCCCAGATTGTCCTTTTTCTTTTTTTAGTGCCTGAAAGGCTGCGGTGTCACATTTTTGTCCTCCAAAAAAAAACATCTTTTAGCTGATGTTTTTTTTTTATTTCGAAGCAAACATACTTCAACGGGATGAAAGAAAAAAAAAAGACATAATAATAATAAGCGTGGTTCTTCCTCAACAAAAAAGTGGCTTATAAGCAACAACGAACTTCCTTCATTTCTGACATTAGCAAAGCTGCTTCTCATACCAAGAAAGAATAATCAAATTTCCGCACGGATAACAACAAAACACAAAAGACAAATCTTCCATATCAACACCATTCTTGCCTCTTTCATTTGCTACTGCTTACCTCTCCGGGTCAGACATGTCACAGCTTCGAGTTCTTGCCGTAGTTCTGCTCGTGGATGCGCTTGCTCATCTTCAGAAACCACTCCGCAATCCCCACCTTCGACGGCCCCTGCGCGTTATCGACGACGGAGCTGACGTACTTGAGGAACTGATACTGCATGTTGCCTGCCCCGCGCAGGTGCTCCACCTCGATCGCCTCTATCGACGCACACACGCGCTGAATCACCGCCGTGTTCGAGCACTGCAATAGATTGCACAAGCCCGAGAAGTACGCAATGAAGAGCTCGCGCGCCACGGTCACGTAGCCCGGCGTGCTGTTCCACAGCAGGCACAGACGATCAAACAGCGCGGACACAACGAGCAGCACCGCACTCGTCGGCGTGATCTTCCGCAGCGCCGCCCGCTGCGTCGGCGAGAGCCTTGACAGGTACTCCGTCACCGCCACCATCGACGGCGGACGTGCGGCGGCGGCCTCTGGGTCGGCCACGGCGTCCTCCTCGAAGAGACGCGCCAGGGCCGTCGAGTCGCAGCGCTCAAGGCCGTGGCAGGCCGCCCGCACCCACCGCGCAAAGTGCTGAATCACCGCCACCGACAGCGGCGGGTAGGTCGACGCCTGTCCGAGGGCGCTGCCGTCGGGGCCGCTCAGGTTGACGCTCGGGACGTAGAGCGCGATGTAGGTGGGCACGAAGAGCGGACTCACGTACTTCTCGGCGCGGAACGCGCTGATCAAGAAGTCGTGCCCGGCGTTGGCCAGCGCCGCGCTGTAGCGGTTCGTGATGGCCGGCACCGCCACGTCCACCCAGTGCCGCAGCATCAACACGTCCGACACGGCGTTCGCTGCGCTGGCCGTCGACATGGCGCGCAGGTAAGCCTCGAACAGGGCCAGCTGTAGGCGGTGGGCCTGCGCCGCGACGGTGCTCATCGGCACGAGCTGACGGCGCAGCAAGTCGTTCACCGTCGACGGGTTCATCTGTTGGGGCAGAGAGGCGAGGGTGTTCTGCATGAGGGCAATGAGGCGCACGGTGGCCTTGCGCTCCGCTTCCGTGGCGTGCGGAGAGGGCGGGTAGTAGGCCCGCAACGCGAAGAGCTGAGCAACCGTGGGCAGCATGTCGGTGGAGTCGATGTCGTGGAACAAATCCGCCGTGCACAGCGTCGAGAAGATGAGCCGCACCGCCGTCAGCGTCATCGCACGGAAGCCCTCCGGGAAGTTCTTTGCTCGTGACTTCGCCGCCTCCGGTGTGCGCAGCAGCACATCCTCGTTTCCAGAGAAGAGCGTGGACACGTCGCGGCGCAGAAGCTGAAAGAGGAGCGCGTTCGGCGTCGGCGGACGCGGCAGTGGTGGAGGCAGCGGAAGCGGAGGCAGAGGTGCACCACTGGCGGCTGCAGCAGAAGCAGAAGCACTCGGTGGAGCAGCGTCTGTTTCGGGCGCCTTAGGAGGGACAGGAGGCAGCGGTGGCAGGGCCGCTGAATTCTTCTCTCCTGCGGCTGCCGCCTTCGGTGCAAAGTCGCGCACAAGGCCCTCCGCAGCCTCTCGCGCATCCTCGCGGGTGTTCTGCACCGCATTCCACACGCACAGGTCCATCAGCGTGTCAGGGCGGATGCCGGCGCCGGCGTAGAGCTGGTTCACCTCCTTCGACGTCGACGCGCTCGCGCAGAGTGGAATCTGGAATATGTGTCTCGAGATGGACTCGTACAGCGCCATCGTCGACGGTGTCGAGAGCAGCGAATGCGGCACCTTCATGTCCCGCGACGTGGGCACCGTGTAGCAGCATGCCAGGAGGAGACGCAGAAACGACGGTGCAAGCACTTCCGACTCCGTTGAAAGGTTTGTCCGTGTGGCACGACGTACCAGCTCGGCATCCTTGGTTAGGTCCGCCTCCGGCATGCCCTGCACCGCGGCCAGCACCAGCAGCTCGTAGTAGGAAAGCATTCGCGGTTCAGCGCTCGCCTTTCCATTCTCGCTCGACGCACTTGCGGGGCTCGGCGCCTCGACCCACTCACGCTGCACCTGCGCCGCCACAGCACGTCGCAGCGTCGCCACGCACGACGCCTCCTCCGCCGTCTCGCTGCCCGTGGTCGTCAAACACCACTGCAGAGCTCGCTGGATGCGGCGAAAGATCAGCAACTGCCCAAACGAGCAGCTGCCCTGCCGGTCCGCGGACGTGCTTGCCCGATCCCCAGCAACCTCCTGCACGCCAAAGAACAGCAGACGAAAGGTGCGCCACTGATAGGACGGACGACTCGCCAGCCGCGTCAGCAACAACCGCGCGGCAACCTCGTCCACGTTGTCGAAGTCCCGCCGACGCTGCAGCAGTGCAAAGAGCAGAACTTGAATCGCAGTGCCGTAGCTCTCTGTCACCTGCAGGCCTAGCGCACTCGCCTTCCACGCATCCACGCCGTGGAAGTAGCGGAGAATGGGGCGAGCGTCGCTGCCTGGGCGAGCCGCGAGGGCGGCAAGGAGCAGCATCACCGAGCTCAGCGCCGTCTCCGTGGTGCGAAAGAGGTGATGGCCGACGGAGGTGTAGCGCGCCGGCGCGGTGACGTTCAGCGTCTCCACTGTGGGACCGGCCGGGGCGGACAGCGACTCCCCCGCCTCGCAGAGGAACAGGCGTGTCAGCAGGTTCGCCAGACGACCGACGACGTCGATGTCGACCTGCGCCACCCGCCGCGCCTCCCGCACCTCTGCCCGCGCGTTCTTGTCCTCAAAGGCGCGCAGCAGCGTCGTGACACGGAAGACTTGCACGAGGTACTGGTACACCGCCGTGTACATGTTCGTCACGTTGAAGACCGCCGGCGTCGACGACTCCGTCAGCGCCGTGGCAGCCGGAGCATTTGATGGCGCATCGCCCGTCTTTAACGGCAGTGCAGAGTCCGTCGCCGCAGACGAGGAGGACGCAGCAGCACTTTTGTTTGTTTCCTCGAAGATCTCACCCAGCCCGGGACCCTCCACGTTCGCCGCTCGCAGGACCAGCTCCACCTGCCGCTCCGCGTGCTGTGTCATGCCCCACAAAATACCCGTGAAGGCACGCACGTCGTACTGCAGATCGCTGTGCGATGCCAGCACGTCGGCGTGGTCGACGAGAAAGGCGAGGTCGCGAGCGGAGATGAGGTGGATGGCTTCCGGGTGAGCGTAGATGTGCGGCGACCCGCGCACCTCCGCCACGCCGCAGGCGTCCAGCACGACTTTCAGGCGCTGCAGCTCCATCGCGTTGAGCGGCTTGGCACCACCACCACCACCGCTGGCGTTCCGCCCCGCTGCACGATCCACCACGGAGGCAAGAGAAGTCATGAACACAATTTTTCTTTTCTTTTTTTTTCTTAAGAGAGGCGCTCAGTGCTCCCAAAAACGTCAATTGGGTTTTTTTTTTTTTTTTGATCTCAGTGGTGACGCGCGTACTGAGAAACACAACTGGAGTTTAAAAAACTAGTTTGAAGTGTATCAATAGAGTAGCTGAAAGAAAAAGTTTAGATTTCTTTTGATGTGAGATGCAGAAAAAAAATATGCTCGATAATCCTGTGTCGAAAGAACAGCACAAAAAAAGAGAAATACATGGAACGTTGTTGCGCGAAAACGAAGAAAGAAAAAGGCAAAAGCGATGAAAAAGAAAGGATGTTGTTGACGACACATCTACGGTCGACCTGTAGCGCAGAGGCGAAATCATCGAGAGCTTCGTCAATCGTTTAAGCTCAGCTCTATTGCGCTACAATTGTTTTGGCAAGAAGGGACACACAGAGTGACAACGAGAGCATTTTCGCACAACAACCACGTTTGCTCTACACTGTGTTTTCACGCGTTGCTCTAGCACATGGAAGCATCACTGCTCACACATTACACAGCCACCTGCAGCTGCTTGTGCGCAGCCACGCAGCGCGCATTCGTTGGAAAAAATCCAGTCATATTTTCTTTGTTTTGCTTGGTTTGGTGAAAAATGAGGTAGGAAAAACGAAACGAAAACTGAAACCTTGAGAGTTTTGTTTTGCACCTGCAATGTAAAAGAGCATCGAGTGCGTCGTTGACCAGCAAAGAGCAAGTGCGTCGTTGCAAATAGAGCGCTTTCCGTAGAGGAAGAGAGGGCACCAATCGAACGTTCGAGAACACGCCTTCAGGATGAACGCCATGGCAATACGCCACCACCACTGCTGCCACTCCACACCGTCGCACCTTACGCGCTTGCAGTCGTCGCTTAGACGTGGCGGAAAGCCTTGCGCTTGTACGCCTGACCCGGGCGGCGACCGCGCTTGGTCTCCTTGCCGCGGTT
>JASAOP010002458.1:0-24102 GCA_030849055.1 Crithidia thermophila | reverse complement strand
GCAGCGAGCTGAAGACGGCCATCGATGCAGTGTGAGGGAGGAAAAGAGGGAAAGTAACGAAATGAGCGATATGAATAGGAGAACGAAAAAGAAGCGAAAACAAACAACCCTAATAGAACCAATTTTTTTTATGTGGGAGTTTATGTATTGAAACTGGTTAGTTTTTGAGAAGAAAAAAATTAGAAAACGTTTTTTTTTGTTTTTGTGTTCGGGTCACCGCTGCGTCTGGATGAAGAGATGTGGACCCAGATATGAGAGCTGTAGTTTCTAAAGAAAAACAATGCTTGTGTTGAAAATTATGAGGGGAAAAAAGAAGGTGAAAGAAAGAGAAAATTGAAGAAGTGAGTATAAAAAGGCAAATGAGAAACACACGTTTGCGTGTTGGAAGGGTCATGCGAAGATCACCAATTGCAGAGTTTGTGACGGTTTCACATGGCAAAGTGAAAAGTTTTATTTTCTACAATGTGGTTGACAAATTTATTTTTGTCGACGCAGAAAAGAAAATAACAAGAACAGTTTCTTTTGCTTTTTTTTTTTTTTTGGCCGGTGCGCGTGTTATAGGTGCAGCAGTGACAAATCAAAGTACAAAATAAAAGTTGAAACATTGAAAAAAAGTTTTTGTTGACAGTACTCACAGACAAAACATATGCTAAAACACTATGTAAGGCCCCAAAACATTTTTTCTATTTCTAAACGCTCAGCGTAAAAAATTCGACATAAGAGGGAAATAATGATGATAAAAGAAACGCAACGGTAAAATTAAATTTACACACGTGTGTAAGCTGTTTATCACATTGAATGATCTTGAAGGGTGTGTTCGAGCATTGTATTGTCGATGACACTGAAAATCTCCGTTTCTATAATGAAAGGTAAATCAGAGAAAGAAAGAAGAAATGAGCACACAACTCAATGCATTGGAAATTGTGTTTTCGGAGGCTGTTACAGGAGGAAATGATAAATATTGAGAGGAAAAGACAAGATGCTTAAAGAGGCGATCAAAAACACTGTAAAAAGAAAAAAAAAACCAAATAGTAAATACAGGAGAGATGTATAATGATAGTGGAAAAAAAAACAAAAGAGGATACGATGTGGTTTAAGTAAACCGGAGTGTCAGCGGTTCGTGCTAGAACTCAATTATCAAAAGGGCCTTCAAGAGAAGCAAAAATAACGTTCTTGTCATCGTTCAACGGAGATGAAAAAAAAAAACCCAACAACGCAGCTTCCGTTCTTTCGATGTTTGAACGTCCAAACGCATCTTTTGCTCCCTCACCTCAACAATTGAGCAATGCGCGCGCACACACATAGACGGTTTAACTTCCCCATCATCGTTATCACATCCCTTTACTGTTCTTCTTCCCTTTAGACGGGTCCAACGGCGACAGGATCCTTCTCCACTGGCAGGTGTGCGGCCCACTCCTTAATGGTGGAGTTGGTCAGCTCGTACACGTAAGGGAACTCCTCTTTGCTGGGCACCCCGGCCTTCTTCATCTGCTTTGTCGTCGTGAACGGGTTGCCCAGCAGGATCGTCTTGGCACCCTCGCGGCTCTTCTCCTGACTCACGGCGTCCAGCTTCGCCTGCTCCTCCGGCGCCAACTGCGCGTTCGCGCGAATGCTTTGGCTGATCTTCGGCTCCACGAAGGCCGTCACCACCGCCGCGCCGCACGTCTCCACCGGAATCGCGGACACGACCAGCTTCGCCAGCTTCTCGTTGAGGCGCGTCTTTCCGTGGCGCTGCAGCAGGCCAGGGCGGAGCAGGAAGAGCAGCACCGGCGGCAGCACGCCCGCCACGGCGCAGGCTTTGTTGTGCTGATGCACGCGCTCCACAACAGCCTCGTCGGCGTTACCTTTCGTGCGCATGTACAGGAACATGGAGTCGCTGTCTGCCCCACCCGCGCTGATCTGCGAGAAGACGCGCAGCGTGCCGGTGGTCTTGATCAAGGTGTTGCCCGCCTGCGCCGCATCGGTTGCCGTGGCGCCAGCCGCACCCGCCGTGGCCGCGGCGGCGGTGTTGTTGCTCTTCTCCGTGTCGGCAACACAGTTCTTCTTCACCTCGCCACCGTCGCTGATGTGGTGCATGAAGGACGTGTTCGGGTGCAGCCCCGCTGGCGCAGAGAAGGCCAGCACCGCCTCCGTGAAGGCGATCACGTAATCGTAGTCGCAGCGCACAAACTTCTCGCCGCTGCCGGCGTCCTTGCGCGTCGTGCCGAGGCACATGGCGGCGTACGTGTGCCCGCTGAAGATCTCCTTGTACTGGTTGAACGGGTCCGTCGCGGAGTCCGGGTTGGCGGGTGTAGTGGCGCCCTTGTTCGCCGTCGCCCAGTAGTCCGTGAACGCCTCCCAGTCCACCGTCACGGCGTGGATCTTCGCAGCCTCGGACTGCGACACCACCACCACGTCCGGCGTGTCCGCCTTGTCCTTCTTCTTGCTCGTCTCGTGGTGGACACCGTCCGGGCCGGCGGTGGCGGCGGCGGCGTGCTCGGCTGCCGTCACGTTCGTAATAATGCCAAAAAGTTGCTCGTAGTTGGCGGCGGACACGTTGGTAGAGCGTGTGAGGGCGACGACACGTTGAATGGAGGGCTGCCGGATGGCGTGCTGGACGACGGTGCGGCCGATAGCGCCGGTGGCACCAGCGACAATGACAGAGGCCATGATGGCGGCAATTTTTTTTTTTAGTATAAATAATAATGATATATTAAAAAAACTTGCTGTTGTGGATATACAGCGAGTAAGAGGAAAAAAAAAAACAGAGGGAGAGAGAAAAAAAAATGGAGAGAAAGTGTAGATATATGTACTTTTTTTTTATAAATTGAGAAGGGTATGATGATAAAAAGATGTGGGCTCGAAGGATGGTATAGTGATCGAACGTAAGAAAAAACAAAACAAAACAAAGGGGTATAGTAATGTTGCACTGAAAGTAGAACGGAGAGCGTTTGGATGACAGTAGCTGATGCGTATATGCTGGTTTGGAAGTTATAATAATAAAAAACACGAGCAAGAAGCGAATGCTGAAAAAGGAAGTTGAGTTCGTGAAGATCAACGGATTGTGAAAAGGAGAGAAGACAAATCGAGTTAATGAGAGTTGGATTGGGCCAGAGAACGAGTACAACACAAACTGCGTTACACAAAGAGATCCAGCACTGTCGAAAGGCGTAGAAAAACAACAGCGTTCAATAACGATCTGGGAAACATACGGAGACGCGGAAGCGCGCTTAAGTTCTGACACGGAAAAGAAATGGTAACAACCAAAAATGGAGACAATTGGGAACCATTTAGTTTCCAAAATTGCCTTTTTCGACTCAAGAGCTCTCCTTTTCTCTTGTTGCACCAGTGGCACATTCTTTATTTACGCTATTTTCGCTTTTTACAACTCTGATTTTTCTGAACGTTCGCTGGTGTACAGGGTTTACATTAGAGTTCAATTAGCTATACAAAAAGGGAAACAGGAGGTAAAGAGTGGCGGAGGAAAAAGAAAGGTAATGATGACGCAAGTGGGAGACGAAAAAAAAAAAAAATAATGCTTCGATTGCAGTTTGAAGTGCACTGCGCAGCCCTTAGTGCCCACATCATCATCAACTCTGCTTTTCATGCAGACTAAAAGAGAAAAAGCTTTCACCCACATGTTTTTCTGCTCAGACGCACTGAAAAACAACATTTACAGTTGTAAGCACTGTCTGCACGTGTGTGGCAACTTAACATTCAGACTGCTGAAATAATCATGTGATGGAGAAATATAACAAAACATACTCGTAGTGACAAAAAGGTAGTTTCTGTGTTGACAAACACACACAGCTTAAAAAAAAAAAAAAAAAGGAGCTAAAAAAATTATTAAAAACCTCATTTTTATCTTTGCTGTTCCGTGCGTCTTGATAGTTTAGCAAATATAGCAAAAGATAAAGGCAAGCATTGACAAACACATGCGACTTACAAACAAAAACAGTTTTTCTATATTGGTACTCCCCTCAAAAGTATTGATACAGTATCTCTTCCTCACAAAGAAAGAAAAAAAAGCAAAAGTAGTGAGAATGAAGCTTTTGGATGCCAGAAAAATGAGGAGCATTATTTGAATCCTCTCACTTAATCTGGACCCTTCTTCGATTTCTCACGCGGTTCTGTGTTGAAAAACACATTCATGTGCGGACGTGCACATTGAGGACAGTTGTGAAAAAAAAAAAAAGAAAAAGAGACGAGAGCAATGGTACAAGTGGCAAAAATGAAGAGAAAGAGAGAATACTTCGAGGGGACGACAAAACGTACTCATGAAAAGGCATACACACATACAGCATATTGTAAAAGAAAAAAAACCGGCTCAATATGCTAATCTGCTTAATAAAACGCTTTAAGCACGTTTAAAGCAACAACAACCACAAGAGTGTAAAATGAAAAGCACTAGGAGATTCAAAGAAAAGAAAAAGAAAGAAGCATTGGTGACAGATCAAGAGAGCATGCAGCTTGCGATCGAAAGCAAAATTGAAAAGAAAATGACTAACAATAAAAAAAAGCACTGTGAACGAAGGCGTATCCATGTCACCACACCACCAAAAGCACAACAGCAGCAGCTGCTGTCATTGAAAAAGCACAATAGACATTTACGTAAGCGTTAGGGGAAAAACCCTCATCTGAAATATTTATGAATTCACGAAAACAAACAAAAAACAAAGGAGGGTATGAAAACAACATAAAAAGGATTTGTTTTGTATGAGGAGACAGCACGCGTGTGTAGATCCGTCACACCGTCGCGTCACCGCCTCCTCACAAGCGTCGACGCTGCTGCTGCTGCTGCTTGTACTGTTCCACCCGCAGCAGCGCCAGCTCTGTCTTTGTCTCCAGCTTGCGTCCAAAGTTGCGAGAGCTTAGCAGCGGCAGCAGCTGCTGCAACACCGGCAGCATCCCACCGTCCACGGCCTCCGGCGACGTCAGCTCGTCCTCCGGCGCCACCGTCAGGAGCGTTTGAATTACGTAATTGCCGTACGAGTCCATCACCACCGTCGTGAGCGGCAAACGCGCGATGGCCGGGTTCATCGCTGCCACCGCCGCATTCACGTGCACCCCAGCCGATGCAAGGGATGAGTTCACGCTGGGGCTGGCCGGCAGGGTCATCAGCGCCTGACAAATCGACCGGATTCGCCGCTCGCTGCAGTGACGCAGGATGTGCTCGACCACGTTGGAGGCAAACTTGTTCGTGCAGAGGTGCACCAAGTCACGCTGCATGACCGTCGCGATGGCGTCGATGGTGCCGGTGCTGCCGCGTGTGTAGCAGACGTCGACGAGACGCGTCACGACGTAGTTGCCGTACGGGTTCACGGATAGCTCCTGCGCGCACGGCAGCAGCAGCGCGGACATGTGCTCGAAGTAATCGACTGGCTGTGCAGGAACGGTAGTGGTGGGGCTGCCGCTGTTGTCACGATCACTTTCCTCCGTGGCCGACTGACGGTGGCGGAGAGCGGAACCGCTGGCGTAGGGGGAGGGGGAGGAGTAGCTGCTTCTGTTCTCTGCGCCGTGATTGTCACTCCCGTCACGAACTCGCTGGGCTGACGCACTGGGTGCCAGCCCCGCGCACGCGTTCAGAAAATCCAGACACTTCTGCACGATGCAGCAGCCCTGCTTGTGCTGGCAGACAAACAACAAATTCTGCTGCATGACGGTGAAGAGAGCGTCCACGCGCTCCTGCAACAGCGAGCGCAGCGGCGTGGCGGGACCGTTGGGTGACCTCGCCGGAGCAGCGCCTGCGCCGTACACCGCGGCTCCAGCCGCTGATGCGGACGTGGGCATGTTGCCGCCGTCGCTGCCGGTGTTCGTCAGCGCGGTGTACTGCCGACGAATGCACTCCATCACCTTCATCAGCACGTGTCCGCCATTCGCGTTCGTCAGGAGACGCAGCAGGTCGCGCTCTAGCGCTACAAACACGAGTCGCTCCTCCTCCGTGTTGCGCACGGTCTCCACCAAGCGCTGCACGGCGAAGGTTCCGTGCGGTGAGCAGGCCACCTCGCACAGGTGATGTTGCAGCGAGGGCAGGCGCAGCAGCCGCTGCCGCTCCGCGTCGGGGGCCATGTCGAACACCTTCTGCAGCAGGAAGTTGCCGTAGCCGTCCGCCATGACGGCGTCCAGACGCGGCTCGATCGCGCGGAGAATCACCTGCACGGCGGTGGAGTGGTAGAAGGCCTCCGCACGACGCTGCCGGCGCCGTTCTGCCGCTGCCGCAGCACCGTCACCGCCACCACCGCTCCCGTAGTAGTTGTTGTTGTGGATGTTGATGCTGTTGTTGTTGTCCACACGACCACCAAACTCGTCGTAGCGGTCCTCCATCGACCCGTGCGTCGTCGCGGCCGGTGGTGCGGAGACGCCGTCGTCGCCGTCGCACTCCGCGTCCAGCACCGCCTGCAACATCCGACAGCCGTGCTGATCGTGCGACATGGCAACGATGACGGCGGCAGAGGCAACGTCGGGGCAGCCGGCAGCACCGAGCATCGAGAAGCCCTCCGCTGATGTGGTCGTCGTCGTCGTCGGTGTGGTGGAGGCGGCCGGTGTCGGACCCGCGGGGGCATCCACGGTTGTGCCGAGGACAGCCGGTGCGGCAGCCTGCAACCGCTCAATCAGCGCTCGCACGGCGGCTGGCGAGACGGCGCTGGCGGACCCGCCCAACGCCGCCCCACCGTTACCACCACCATTGCCGCTGCTGCTGTTGTTCGCGTTCCCATAGCCACTGCCACCACCCACACCACTGTTGGTGTTGGTGTGATTGTGGTGCGGGGATCCGTAGGCGTTGGCGTTCAGCGGAGATCGCAGCACACCGGCTCCGGTCATTTGGGCGGACGTCTGCGAGAGCTGCACGCGTGGACGGCTCTCACGCGAGGCCGCGCTGTTGCCACCACCATTGTTGCCGCCGCCGCCGTACTGCCCATGCGGGCTTCCCCCACCGCTGCGCCGGCCAGCACTCAGCGTATTGTTGTTGTTGCTGTAGGTGGTCGTGTTGTTGTTGGCGCGCGTGTTCGGTGTGGTGATGACGTAACGCCGCAGCGTCGGAGAGCTGCCATCGGGAGCCCGCATCTGAGGTGATGGCCGCAGGCTGCAAGAAGGCGGAGAGTTGTTGTTGTTGTTGTTGTGGTTGTTGCCTGACTGTTGCTGCGGCGGCTGCTGTTGTGCGGCGAATGTCATTGTGTCCTCGGGACTTCCCCGACGCTGCACCACCGGCGTCTGCTGCTGCGTCGGCTGCGGTGGACGGAGGGACCGGGGTGGGGCTGTCTGCGAGAACGAAGAAGAGGACTGCGCTGACGTGGACCAAGCGAACAGCTGCGAGGGCGTCGCGGATTCCCGTTGGGGCTGCGGCTGCTGCGGCTGCTGCGGCTGGGGTGGAGAGAAGAGCGGAAGAGCTGCGTTGCTCGACAGCCCCATGTCCGAAGGACGTGCGGCGCTGCCAGGACGGCGCGGGGGCACACCGGCAGGCGTGGTCGCAGAGGAGGTGCTGGCATTGTTGTTGTTGCTGCCCACCGCGGACGTGGTGAACGTGGGAGGGGAAGGATAGCGCTGCTGTTGCTGCTGCGGTGACATTCCAGTTTGGTAGGCCGTAGCCTCGTCGGGTGTGTGCAGGAACTCCCCACCGTGCAGGTGTGATGCGATGGAGGAAAGAGTCACCGGTTTCGCGACGGTGTCCGGCGTGCGGAAGACGGCCGGTCCGCCCATCGCGTGCGGGGAGGCAGCCGCGGCAGCCGTCGCCATCGCCTTCTCATACGGGCTCATGCGGTCCCACAGCGCCGATGTCGGCACGGCTCCTGCTCCTCCTCCCGCTGCTGCTGCTGCTGCTGAGGGTGTGTGGCGCGTGTTGCCGTCCGCTGGCGCGGGACTCATCTGCTGCTGCTGCTGCTGCGACCACCGCTGGCCTCCCGCGGGGCCGTGAACGCTGAACTGTCCAGCAGGCGCGGAGGTGAAGGTTGTCGTCGTCGCGGCGGTGGTGGTGGTGGATGTGCCGGGATGCACGCGTGTCACGTTCGCGGTGTAGCGCGACGAGGCGCTGCTCGACATGGGCGTTGTCAGACCGGCCATCGTCATCGACGCGCCAGAGCCGTCCGCTGCTGCCGCTCGCGTAAACGCCGGAGCCGCAAAGAACGCGTGATTGTCCGGTGGCGTGTTGGGTCGCATCCCCGCTTGTTGCTGCTGTTGTTGCTGGGGACTGTAGCGCATCTGACTCAGCAGTTGGTGGTAGGGCGTGGTGGCGGTGGCGGAGAGCGGGGAGACCGTCGTGGTCGGCGTGCCGTAGCGCTGCACAGACGGGTTGACACCACCACCACCACCACCTCTGCTGTTGTTGTTGTTGTTGTTGCCGTTATTGTTGTTTGTGTGCGAGGACGGGTCGACGTGTGTATGACCACGCTGCAGTTCGTTCAACTCCGCCTCCACGCTGAGCCGCCACGCCGCTTCGTTGCCGTGCGAGGCGGCGTCGCGCGCCATCCGGTTCGCTCTGTCACCCGTGCCGTACGCTGTCGTGCTGTTGACGCGAAAAAACGCCGTCACAGCGGCCTCCGCGCTGGTCGCGCCGGGCGGCGACGACGGCTGCTGCTGCTGCTGATACGGCATGGTGTACGGCTGGCTGTGTGTGGAGGCGGTGTAGCGGGCAGAGCCGGCTGGGGCGGCTGACGAGCACGAAGACATGGATGCTGACGTAGGAGGAGCCGCCGTCGTGATCGGCGTGGTGGGACCGGTGCGACCACCACCACCACCACCAGCAGCACCAGCAGCAGCAACGCTGTTGCGATTCACACGTCCTGCGCTCCCTTCGGCGTAGCTCATCGGACGTGAAGGTTGCTGCTGCTGCTGCTGCTGTTGTGGGCTGCGGGCTGTCGGCAGCTGCGAGGGCGTGTAGACGGACCGCGTGGAATTGTCGAGCAGGG
This sequence comes from Crithidia thermophila, assembly GCA_030849055.1. NCBI lineage: Eukaryota > Euglenozoa > Kinetoplastea > Trypanosomatida > Trypanosomatidae > Crithidia > Crithidia thermophila. The sequence continues at coordinate 15,220 of JASAOP010002458.1, read as the reverse complement.
ACGGCGGCGTGCCGACCGAACTCCGCGCCGGCGTCCACACGGCGGCCCCGTCCATCGTCCTCTCGGTGCGGTGCTGCAGCCCGTACACCGCGGCAGCTCGCTCGTCGTCCGCCTCGGCCGCCCGCTCCAACTCCGCCGCAATGCGCGCCAGCCCGTCCAGCGATGCGTCCTCTTTTTCGTCCTCCATCCGTTCAGCACCATCGCGGCCGTCGTCCAGCGGCAGCGCGTAGTTCGACAGCACAGTCGACATGACCGCCGCGCTGTTGGGCGTGATCATGCGGTCGTCTCGCGGCACTCCGCTGGCCACGTCGCGGCTGATCGAGGCCATGGTGGGCGGCATGCTGCTGGGGTCCGGAACGGCGCGTGCTGGCCCTGCGGGACTCGAGACGGAAAGTCGTCCATCCGCGCTGCGCATCGAAGAGGTGTGTGACAACGACGGACGATCTGCGTAGCTTCCACCCGCAACGCCACCACCACCGCGTGGAAGTGCAGCAGTCCTGATGGTGTTCATCGCCACCTCCGTTGCCGCGTTCGGAAACGCGTTCGCAGGAGTGTAGAAGGCGGCCGCAGAGGCAGACCCGTCTTCTTTTCCTTCTTCCTGCTGCTGCTGCTGTTGCTGACGATGCAAAACGCTGCGTTTGTGCGCATCCATGAAGAACAGCTGTTTGGGCTGCTGGAACGTGGTGTTCATGTTCTCTTCAAACACGTCACCACCACCATCACCACGGCGGATGTGCTGCGCATCCGCGTCGTACTCCAAGACCTTCACACCTGTCGCCGGTGTTCGACCAGTTGCAGCCGTGGTGTAGTACAGCCCCTGCCTGCCTCCCTCAGCCGGTGCCTCGCCAGCCGCGGTGTGTGTGTAGTTCACATGTGTGTTCGGCGCGTAGCCACCGTCTCGTTGGAAATTGGTCGTGCTGCGGCTGCCATCGAGCACGGTCCAGCTCGTGCTGGCGTCGACGGTGGCGGCCGTGGAGGAGGCGGTGTAGCGGCCTACGCTGGCGGCAATGGTTGGCGTGCTTGTAGAGGCGACGTACGGAGGGGACAACTTCTGCGCCGCGTTTACCTGCTGCTGCTGCTGCTGCTGCTGTTGTTGTTCGGATGTGCGAGCCTCTTCGTCGGCCACCAATCGCACCTGCGTAAGGAGGTTCAACAGCTCCTCGCTTTCGGTCTCTGCAAACATGTTGCTGGACACCGAATTTCAAAAAAAAAAAAAACGAGAAAGGAAAAAGAGGTACAAAAAGAATCGAGCGTGGAAAAAAACGAAGGTACTCTGTCAAGTTAAAGAGGACAGGAGGAAAAAAAAACAACAATGTAAGCAACAACAGCCTACTTATACAAGTAGATAAGGAAAAAAAACCGTTTTTAAGGCTAGTTGAGAAGTCAACTCGGCAGCAGCGCCAGCACAAAAAACACAAATCACACAAAGGTTAGTGAAAGTTCAAGCAAAAAAATTCTTTAAAAACAAAAATCTGTATTATCTTAAGCACAAAAATTATAGCGAAGACAACTGACAACAAAAAAGTGTGCAATGCGAAACAACGTGAGCTTGCAAATTCGGCAGTGAAGACCATCAAAAGGACAATTCCAAACTCAAACACACGAACAGAGATTAAACCCAAGAGCCAGAGAAAAATCTGAAAACTACCACAACAAATGCAGAAAAGTGACAAATAGCAAGAAACCCAAAGGACAAAAAAAAATTCTGTGTTTTTCTTTTTCTTTTTAATAATAATATTAATAATACAGCTTTAGTTCTTCTGGCGTTAAAAGACACAATTCTTCACAGCAACTCTCCGTCTAACAAGCACCTGCGCCGAGTACTATCGGTCTCTAAAATTTTCTATCTTGTCTTGCGTTTTGTGCTGGCAAATATTGTATAAACAAAACAAAAATACAGATAGCCACAAAAAGGAAACACTAAAAAAAAAAAGCAAAGCGAATGTATTCTAAAGCTAAATTAAAAGGGAGAGAACAATAACAGAAAGCGCCGAGGTAGCTTCGTTTTGAAAGTCTATTCCCTTGCTGATAAACGGATCGTTGGACAAAAAAATGTCTGAAAGCAATACTGAGTTGTTAACGCACAGCTGCAAAGCAACAATTTCAGTGATACTGTGTGGCAACAAGAGCAAAAAAATTGAAGAAGACAAGTCAGCTTCCGCTGTGCCCGTCTGTGAAGCTCTATTATGGTGGTGAAAAGAAAAATTGGAGGTGCGCAGTGGAGCCTTTGCGTAGGCTTAAACGATGGCGAGCTGTCTTGTAAAGAAAAAAAAAGGACCTTTTTGACTGTGTAGAAAGAGAACGAAATGTGCCGCTGCAATAATAATAAAGGGTTGCCGTAAGGAGCAGTGACTAAGCGCGTTGAGCTTTGGAGAATTGTATAGAATAGTTGTCCGTGTAGGCTCTTCCGTTTGTCGCTAGCTACGCAAGTGTATCTCTTTTAGTCCTGTGGCTACTGAGAAGGCTGTCCCGCGTACAGGAATTGTGAGAAGAAAAGGAACGAGAGAATGTATTGAAAAACACACACTAACACACCAAAGTCGACTAGACGTGAACAGGGATGCAAGGCCAAGCGCAGAGCTCACGACAGTAAAGTCGAAGAAGAGGACAATGTTTCTGAGAGTAAAGTCTGATAATAAAAATGCGCGCTTGTACAAAAGGTAAAGAGAAAAACTGTGCGCCGCGGTCGTTGGCAAAAAATTACAGCAATCACCACAAAACAAACAAAAAAAACTGAGGGGACCTTGTGTGTTCAGAAACACACACGCACTATTAAAAAAAATGTTGTTTCCCGTTCTTCAACTCTCTCTGAGTGATTTCTCTCAATTGCCACGAAACTTGCAGGAGAGGGAAAAAGTAGCCGACAACAACAGAAATGACAACAACAAAAAAAAAAAAACGTACAACGATGCTTCTGTGAAGGATGCGTACAAAACACAACAACTACACACACGCACAAACACGCACAAGAAAAAAAAAAAACACAACAAGACACAAAAAAGGCAATCACCGTTTCGAAGAAAACAGAGAAATGGTGCCTTTCGCTCTCGAAGGAAAGAAAACTAATAAGATTAATAAGGACAGGTACAGAAGAAGCAATCGATGCAAACCGTAAAGGTTTCACACTTCAGCTTGCTCAAAATGTTTTTTTGGATAAAATCCAGGGTAGTGAATGTTACAGAGAAAAAAGCTAATATGAGGAATGCTCGAAAGCAAGTGACCTAAATAAAATAAGGAAAAGACTTCGGGTTTTACAGATAAAAAAAAGAGAGATGTTTTTCAGTTGAGCAGAATTTGATGAGAAGCGAAGAGCAGGATAGTAGTAGAGCAAATGCAGAGGTGGAAGTGATTTCACATTTATCTATTGTTTGCAGAATATTCTTTTTCTCAAACCAATAGATATATAGAAGCCTTTTCTTTCTCAAATGTCTCCGCACCAGAAGCTACGCGCTGTTAGCCAAAAAAAAAAAAAGGCCAAATTTACATTTTTCTTCTTTCTTTATGGTAGTTGTTTAAATTGAAACTGTGAATTACAAGCAAAGTGCCAACAAATTAAATTCATTCAAAAATCAAAAAGCCAAACTTCATCAACAACAACAACAAGAAAAAAAAGGCTAAATCCCTTCTCAAAAAACCCGCGCAATGAGGTCCGTCTTCTCCTGCACCAAGTAGTCCCACATCTCTTTGGTGGCACTCAGAATTGTCTGCAGCTCCGCCTCGTCTGACGTTCGCTGCCACACACGCCGCTGCGACATGACATCGATTGCCTTCGTATTTGCCTCACTTCCGTCATTCCGTGTGTCCACACCGTTCACAGCTTCAACAGGAGCGGGTGCCAGAAGAAGCTCCGACGCGAGTTGCCGCTTCGCTGCATCCACATCTGAGAGTTTCTTCTTCTCCTCTGCTACACCACTTGCGCTGTCCGTCGCTGCTGCTGCTGCTGCCGTTTTGGCGTGTGTCTCTGCTTTTTCTGTTTCGTGCGTTGGTGAGGCGGACGTTGCGTCTGTCAGCAGCTGCGTGGGGTCAATCACCACCTCCTTCCACACCCACACCGGAGCCGCCACGCTCATCGTGCTCGCTTCGCTTCCTCCAAAATTCTTCACGCTTGTCGTGTCCGTTGTTTCGCCTTCTCGCGACCACTCCGCCAGAGTGCGGAAGTTTTGCTCCTGCACGAGCGCCGACACCGCAATCGCGTCCAGCTGCTGCGTTCTCCGCACTTCCTTGTCATGCAGCCGCATCAACCCGATCGGGCTGACAAGAAACAAAATTGTGCAGAGGCTGAAGCCGCCGCTGACCATCATCAGCAGCGATAACTGACGCACACGCTCGGGGTGGCGCAGGCGCCAGACGCGATGAATTTTCGCGCGTTGGTAGTAGAAAGCCACCCCACCAACGCCGGCGGCGGCGATGGCGGCTGCGGTGAGCCACCGACTCCACCGAATCAGCTGCTGCGTGTAGCGGAAGCGGCTGTTGGACAGCTGCTCGATGTCGTTGTACAGCAGGCGGCTGTTGACACTGAAAGACTCGCACGTGTTTTCAAAGGTGCGGAGATCGCTATCGCGACACCGGGCATTGGGGCCGCCACCGGTGGTGCTGCTGCTGCTAGCTAGACTCGCCATACCAAAAGAAGTAAAACCGCCGATTAAGAGAAAAGAAAGAAAAAGATACAAAAAACTAGTATTTTGAGGCAGAGCAAGCAATCTAATGTTAGGAAAAGGAGGATAGACAAAGAGGAGACGTCGGGGATAAATGAAGAAAAATCATGATAGAGCAGGAAAAAGTACTACATTGTCTTTTTTTTTTTTACATTGCTTGTAGGTGGTGCTTTCTTTGGTGGGTGCAGCGCCAGTTCATATTTGAGCGGGAGACAACAACAACAATTGTCTTTTGAATGTTTGTGAACGCAGTACATACAAGACGACCAGTACACAAAGTCTGTCGAAAAAGATTGTCTTTCTGCTTATTATTTGATACGACGTTCATGACTCTTCCGCAAAGGTCAGTCGACTGAGTTTCTATTTTTACACCGTCCTCCCGCAAAAGTCATAAACCTAATAGCTTTCCAGCAGGTTCTCCGAGACGGAGACGGCTCGATATGTACAGGCTTGCACTTCAAAATCAGACTTTTTTTTTGTTTGCTTAACGCACCTCAACGAAGAGAACAACAGGAGAACGCATATGAAAGATAGGAAAAAAAAAGAATAAAACACAGCACAACAACAACAAAAAAGATATTTTTTGTGGAAAAACAGACAAAGAATGAAGAGAAAAGGCAAAAAAAAAAGGATAGTTGAAGACCCTCGCGTCCTCTTTTTTTTTTTTTGCTTCATTTGTACTCAATACAAAAGTTTGAGACAACATGGAGAAACGGAGAGCTGCGTGTGCAGACACACGTGTTACTCAAAAGGAGTTTCTTCTTTTTCTCTTTTTTTGACAACAACAACAAAAATCCAATCTACTGTATCGACAAAGAGAGCACTTCCGACAAAAAAAAAGATAAAGGAAAAAGAAACAATGACAATGAATAAAAATTTTTCGGAAATCAAAACAAAAACACCATTCACACACAAAAGAAATACAGCTTCTGCAGCACACAGCTCGCAGAGGTGAGAGGTTGTCGCGTGAAAGAAAAACGACTATTGTAACTAGCCACAGCAATGGAAAGCAATGGGACCATTGCTTCCGTGCCCATTAAACGTCATGTGTGCAGGAACCACAAACAACAGCTTTCCGACACCTTGCAGGAATTTGACAAGCGACACAAAACAAGAGTAAGGAGTGAAATCGGTAACTATGAAAGAAAGAAGACAAAGTGAAAAAAAAAAACGCTGTTGGGCCGGAGAAAAGAAAACAAGGAAGCTACACAAATAAGAAAGAGAGAAAGAGATGTTGCATTGGATCTTCTTTTTTCTTTATGTGCTTGACGTCTGCGTCAAATACAGTGATAACGGTGGAGAAAAGAAAAAGAAAGAGAGACTTTTTGAGTTTTTTTTTTTCACCCTCAGAAAGAAAAACCCCCACTCATTAAGCAATTTTCTACGCCTTGAAGACGTTGATGCGCAGCGCCTTGCCCACCTCCGCCGCCACCGGCAGCGTCAGCACATTCTTGTAGTACTTGAACGTGTTCGGGAACTTCGCCACAATGTCGGACTTCAGCTCCGGCACGCACAGCGCACCATGCACCGCCATGGCCACCACGAGATCCGCCGCCGTCAGCGAGTCACCGACCAGAAACAGAAGATCCTGCCGCTGCACAATCTGCGAACCGGCGCCGCCGCCCACCACCGAACCGCGGGCGGACATGAGGATCGACGCGCGAGGCGTCATGGCGCTCATGCGCGGCGTCATGGCGCTGTCCCGCGCTGACGACATGCGTCGTGACGACTGCACGTCTGCTTCGGAGATGCCGAGGGCCTCGTCGGTGGTCTTCTTGATGTTCTCCAGCTGCTTCTCCCGCTCCTGGCGCTCTTTCTCCGACGTGCGCTGCCGAATCGAGCCGGCGACGTTGTAGACGGAGCTGAGACGCGTGTCGCGGGTGGCACGGCTCGACATGTACTCCTCATCGTTCCATAAAATGTCCTCGTCGGTCATGGCGGTGCGGGCGGTGAGGGAGCCGGACTGCTGTACCAGCATCCGACGCGTTTCTTTCAGGTAGGCCAGGCGGTGCTCGAGGCCCTCGAGCGACTTCCACATCTTCTCCTTCACCTCCGGCCCAGGCTTCGGGCCGAGGCTGCGCGCGTAGGCGAAGAACTGCTTCGTGTAGGTGTCGAGGTGTGTAATCGCGAAGTCGAGCCAGCTGTCGACCGCCGTCGACTCGAGCAGCGAGTGGCCGTACATGGCGTAGGGCACCGGGTACTGCGGGTGCGGGATCTTCTCGTTGTTGGCCCCGCCGTCGAGTCCCGTGTTCACCGCCACGAGCATCACTTCGGTGCGGGAAAGGTAGCGGATGATCGCGTTGGTTTCGAAGAGGTAGCCTTCGTCCGTCTTCATGACGGGGTAGCGCTGCATTGGGTGGCAGTTCAGCCGGTACTCTTCCGTTTCGTTTTCCACGCCGGGGGTGATGGGGACGACTTTAAGTTGGATGCCGGCGTAGGCGGCGACGAGCAGCGTGCGCTGCACAAAGGGCGACTCCAGCGATCCGATAAGCGAGAGAACCATGGTGCAGTTCTTTTCGATTTTTTGTTTCTGTGATGTTTGTGTTTAAAGTGTCAGTCGACGCACGACGGAAAAAAAAAAATAGTTGTTTCAACAAGTCCTTTTTTTGTGTTTTTGATGAAGATGACGCTACAAGCTACAATGCTAGTGCGGACTTTGCAAAACTAAAAAAAAAAGGAAAATACTGCAGATTAGATGGAAATTTGGAGAAGGAGTGAGATGAATAACAATAAAAAAAAAGTAAAGACACTGTACATATTAACAACATTAATGGATTAATTAAGTGTGGAAAGGTGTATGGGACCACTTGCCAGTTTTGGTGTTCTCCTTTTGCTTTTCTTCTTTTGTCAAAAAAATTTCGGTAACTTTGTTTTCAAGGCTGTGGTTTCACAGAAAAAAAGGAAAACGATAATTGTAACGAAACGTGCTGCTATGACCTGTGAGTCGAACAACGAGTATCTATCGAGCATTGAAGAGTCACGCAGCTCAAACTCTGCATTGGCTCTTTATTCAAGCAATAGCTTTGATGAAGCTACTTAAACTAAAACCAAACTTTTTTTATTTAGGAGGAGACGAGACGGCAATTACATTCCATCTCGTCGCATATACACCGCTGATAAATACAGTCTTTTAGTAAAACTCAAAACGAGTAAAATCATTAAAACAAACAAATAAACAGCCAAACAGAAGAAGACAGAAACCTATGACAACCTTTTTTATAAAAGTGAACCTTCAAGAGGTACAAAGGAGAAAAAAGTTCATTCTTCTGAACAAAGCGATGCAAATCAGCTTGATACAGCGCATCACAACAACAACAACAACAAGGACAGCAAACGGAGAAACGTTAATAATATTAATAATAATAAAACATTCACCACAGCTTACGTGGAGGATAATACTCACTACACAAAACACAACGGGAAGAAGAACGCATGGACACCAAAGCGGTATAAGAGGATGTGGTTTTAGGTCCATGATACGCTACCGAAAAGAGAGAACGACGACAGGAACGACGCCAATCAAACCTGCACTTCGCCTGCTACTACGAAAGGAGAAAAAATGTGCGGAAGAGAAATAAACAGCAAAAACGAAAATGAAAAATTTAACACCACGCAAGAAACACAAATAAACAACCACCGAAGAGCGAAGAGGAAAGACATTGATGCCGCACTCTTCACACTTTTGAAGATCTTCGACGAAAGAAAGAAAGAGAAAAAAGAAGAACAACACCAGCAACGACGATGACAACATCACATTATGCGCTGGCAGCTGGGCTGGCGTTAACGGGACTGCCGTTGCCGTTACCCCCGGTCCCTGCCGCGGGCTGCCCGGCCTTCGCACGGGAGCGTTGCGACTGCTGCCGCGCGGCTTCCTCCATCGCCGCCACGAGCACGCTCTGATCCTCCACGTCGTTCGACGACACCGTGTAGTTCTCCGCCGTGCGCACCTGCTTCCACTCGTTCGGGTGAAACACGTTGTAGACACCGGTGTAGATCTTCTGCCCATCCGGCGCTGTCGTCACCGTCTCCAGCATCGAGCCGTCGTCCAGCTTTACGGGGTGGAACCAGTGCTGCTCGCGCTTGTGGTAGCGCCAGCCACGCTCGTACAGGGCGCGGGCGGCGGCAAGGTGCAGCACGTCGCGCGGCATGCTATAGAAGATGTAGAACAGCGTCTCCTCCTTAAATTGGTGGAAGGACTTCATCGAGAGCGAACGCGGCCGCGGCTTCTTGTAGCTGTCCGGGATCTTAAACTCGGGCAGAATAAAGTAGTTGTGCGTGTCGAGCGGCAGCGTGGCCAGGGTCGGGTGCAGCCACTCCTGCTGCGACACGGAGAGGCCCAGCTGCGTAATGTCGAAGCCGCGCGTGATGAAGGAAAAGTTAATCTCGTCTGCCTCGATCTGGCTGATGGGACGGCCCGTAGTCGGGTCCGTCGGCTCGTCGGGTGTCGGCACGTGCGGGGTGTTCGTCATAGGAGGTGCCGCGGCCAGCACCTTCACCAGCGGCTTCAGCCCATACTCATCCTCCACCTCGATCTTTCCCCGACCCGCCGCACCGGCATTCGGAGAGCCGGCGCCGACCAAATTGTTGTTGTTGGTGTTGGTGGTCGGGTGACCCATGTTCGCGGCGGCAGCGGGCGACAGGTGCATGTTGTTCGGGGCAGCCGCTGGGGAGCCGCTGGCGATGGCGGCGGTGATGGCTGGATCGAAGTGCGGGCCCACACCCGCGCCCGGCATCATCGCGACGGCACCCGCCATGCCCGGGGCCAGTCCCGGACCCCTCTGCTGCTGCTGCTGCTGCTGCTGAGGTGTGCGCGGCGGAAAAGCCTTGTTGGGACCGGACTGCGCGCGCAGCAGGTCCAGCATAGCATCCTTCTCCGCCTGCGTCTTCTGCTCGAAGCCGTCGCCCTGCTCCATCCCTGCCGACGGGTAACCCGGCATGCCAGGCGGACGCTGCTGCTGCTGCTGTGGGTTACGCTGCGGGGGCAGTTTGGCGGTGCCACCTTGCGTGCGCAGCAGCTCCAGCATGGCGTCCTTGTCAGCCTGATTGTTCGGGTCGAAAGTATCCTCTCGATCCGCACCGCTGGACGGGTATCCGGGCATGCCCGATCCCCGCTGCTGCTGCTGCTGCGGCGGCACGCGTTGTTGCTGCTGCTGCTGCTGCTGCTGAAACATCTTCCCTGCCGCGTTCTGCGATCGCATGAACTCCTGCAGCGCGTCCTTCTCCGCTTGCGACTTTTGGTCGAAGCTTTCCTGGTGGTCCAGCGCGCCTGTGGAGGGGTACCCCGGCATTCCTGGCATCCCAGGCATGCGCTGCTGCTGCTGCTGCTGCTGTTGCTGCATCTGCGGCGGGTGGCCCGGCATTGGCTGCCCACGGTTGCGCATCTCCGTTTGTGCGCGGCGCTGCGACTCTAGGAAGTTCTGGTACTGCATCTGCTGCTGCTGCTGGGCGTTGTACGCCTGCAGCTGCGCCAGCTGGAAAGGGTAGTTGAGATACATCTGCTGTGGTGGGGTACCGTTTTGTGGGTAGTAGTAGCCCTGCGCTCCAGCAGGGTTGCTGCCATCACCCGGCTGCATCGGCATACGATTCGCCATTTCGAGTGTCCCTCTCTCTCTTCCTATATATATTTATCTCGATTGTTAATGTTGCGTATTCTCCTTATTTCTTTTTTTTTTGTGGAAGCAGGATAGGAAACGACTATGCACCAAAGAGAGCAAGAAAGAGAGTCTAAGAACCGTGAGCTAGAACAAACAAACAAAATGAAAACGTTGTGTTCGAGGGTTCGAAGACAATTGCGAGAAGAAGGTGTTTGAATTGCAACTGGAAAAAAAAACAGATCTTTGAGTTTTGCTTTTCCTTTTTTCTAATGACGTGTCGAAGAGTGACTAAGTGAAGAAGAGAAAATTTTAAAGGCCGAGAAAGAAAGAGAGTGGAATTTGTTGCGCTTCTCGACCAATGAAAGCAGGAAGCAGATGGAAACACAGAAAGCAACAACAACAACGACATCAAAATATAAACAGCAGTTAACAGCTTTAGCTTNGGATCGTCAAGCGACAGTTTGGTGCCTCCGTTGCAGTGGTAGCGTTCTCTCCATCACGCTTTATTATTCTGTTTTTATACAAAGTATCTCAATTCGTTCTCCTTGCATGATGTTCCCTGCGTAAAACACTTTTTAGTATAATTTTGTTGTGTTGAGAATCCAAAAAAAGAAAAAGGTTCAATATTTGAAGTAGGGGCCAGAAAGCGCCATCTCAGCTTTTCTTCTCAAAATTTACAGTACTCGGAAGATGAAAAGCGGTGTTTTATCTAGTCAACAATACATACATACGTACAAAAACGCTTCCGGCAAAGCGATCACATCAGGAAACAAAAAGTGAAAAAAAAAAGAGCACGCAAAACAAGAAGGTCACATGAAAAAGAAAGAATAAAAAAGAAATAAATGTTGAGGAGTTGCTACACGCAGAAAAAAACGATTACATCTGAAAAAAAAAGAAGATGGGGGGACAGTAGTGCATCTTATGACACAATCATGCCAAGAAGGAACAGAAGCTTGGCGAGAGCCACTGCCGCTGTACAAGCGTACGACACACAAAAAAAAAAGAAACAGAAACAGAAACCAAAACACCACAAAAGTAAATTTTTTTTTTAAGAAGAGGTTGAAATCATAATCACCTTTCCATCTCATCAAACAAACGCTCGCACCCATTCTGTTTTTTCTTGTTTGTTTGTTCCCTGCCTACGGTTTGCCAGACGGCGCACGCGATTCCGACCGCGCCGTGAACTCCGGATAGGCCGCCAGCGCCGTGTTCAACAGGTCCTCCTCGGTCAAGTCCGCATCAGGGACGGGACTCATAGAGGACGTTGTGCGGTGGTGATGGTGGTAGTGCTGCGAGAAACTGTTCAGCGAGCGGCGATGCCGGGCCGAGCGCGAGCCGGAGCGGTGGGAGCGACGGGAGTGGCTGCGGTGATGCTGACGTGGAAGCTGCACACTCTGCTGCTGCTGCTGCTGTGGTTGCGTGCCGCGAGGTGTGAGGTCCAGCACCCCTCCTCCGCTGCCGCTGCCACCGCTGACGGTGTGGAAGTGCAGCCCGCTGTTGTCGTGTGGCCACACACCCGACTGAGAAGCTGAGCGCGAGTGCACGACGTAGCCGCTCTCCACCGGCAGCGTCGGCACGCCAAACGGAAGCACAGACGAGGTTGACGCGTTGGCGCGGCGGATCCCGCGAAAGGGCTGCCGCGTGTCCGATGAAAAAGGAAAGGACGTGTTGCTGGTGCTGTAGTTGTTCTGGTTGTGGTCGACGTGCGGGCTCGCGTTCGGCGTCGTGCCGGCCTGCGGAACCGCGGTGGAATGGAAGATGCCAGCCGATGCGACAGCGGTGATGGGGAGGGGAAACGGTGGTGGTGTGGGCGTGGAGAGCGCGCTGCTGCTGCGGCCGCTGCCGAAGTGCTGCAGGTGTATATTGTGCGAGCTGACAGAGTAGGGCATCTCCGGCTTGTCGGGTGTCCCAACTGTTGCTGCTGCGGCGGCTGATATTGTCGGCGGCGGCATGGGCGGCGGCGGACTTGGATGGCCGAAGATCACACCACTGTTCATGCTTGCATTGTTGACACTTGCGTTGCTGTAGTGTCCCCGGCGATTCCCACCATCGTCTTGACGCGCGTACGCCGTGCTGCCGCCGCTGGCGGTGGTGTTCGCAATCGTGGTGCGGGGCACGTGGCTGTTGTTGTAGATGTTGCTCTGACTGCTGGTCATCGTCGGCTGCCCGCGATGGCCGACGCTCACATCAAGATCACGTGACAACGGGGAAGAGTAGGCCAGACCACCAAAGGACGGCGTGCGGGCGCCATCCACAGCTTCACTGTTGCACACGGAGTCCATGACAAGCATCGGATCCGCGCTGGCGTAGACGGACAGCAGCGCAGAGTCGCTGGCGTGCTGCGTCACGGGCTGCGGCTGCGGTGGGGAGGTGTTTCCTCGGCCATCGCGTGTGGTCGGCTCCGTCAGCGACACCAGCGTGCCGTCCGCAGCTCGTAGCACCGCCACCTCGCTGGCCTCTGCGCCGTCGTACAGGCTGATCTGCTCAGGCGGTCCGGGGGACGACGAGGCAGCAGCGGCAGCAGCAGCAGCGTCGGGCATCTCACGAGCACCGGCGGTGCTGCCGTTGCTGTTGCTACTGCCGCTGCGTGCCCGCTGCACCGGGGGCTGGCCGGCCGCCGCCGACACGGAGGGGACGCCGTGGGCGGAGGGGAGCGCTCGACTCGCGCATGGGGAGTGCAGGGACGAGGTAGAGGGCTGGCGCTGCGGCAACGATCGTCCAGCGGTGCGGCTGACCAGCGCCCCCCGCTGCAGGCGTGGCGGACTCTCCCCAGCCAGCACGAGACAGTGCAGCGAGCTGTACTTTCCCGCCGCGGGGGCGTCTGCGCGACGCAGCGCAGAGGCAGGCGCACCGTCGCCGCCATGCAGCGTTCCAGCCCTGTTTCCACGGGCGGAGTTTGGTGCCTTCGGGGCTGGACTTTGCTGCGCGGCAAAACAGGCGAGGCCCCCGCCAAACGGGCGTCGCTCCACCTGCTGCTGCTGCTGCTGCTGTTGCTGTGGAGAGGTGAAGGTGCTGCCGCTGCGCATACTCTCGTCGTTATCTTCCCTCTCCGCATGACGGGCGAGAGATGAAGCCCCGTGCACCTCCCACTGCGCGCTCGCGTTGTGCGACAGCAAGTCGCTCTCGCATGGGCTTGCAGTGTCCTTGACGTGTCGCGTGCGCGGATGGCGCTTGTGGCGGACTCCGCTGCTGCTGTTGCTGCTGCCGCGGCGACGGGAGTGGTGTTTGTGTTTGCTGCTTTTGTGATGATGGTGGTGATGATGGTGTCGGTGATGGGTCCGCTGCGCGGCGCCTTTTTCTGCCGCTGGAGGGGTGGCGCCGCCCACGTTTGCGACGGTGTTGCGCCGTGCCTGTTTTTCTGCGTTGAGACTCTGCACGGCATCCTCGTCCTCACATTCATCTCCTTTCTCTTGCTGCTGTTGCTGCTGTCTATGATGTTTGTGGTGGTGTCGACAAGGCCGGTGGCAGTGGCGGCAAATCGGGCGTGACGACGGCCGCTCCATTCGCTTCTCCGCCCTGCCATCGTCGCCATCAGCTGCTGCTGCTGCTGCTGCTATCGCTGTTTGCTTCTCCAACCTCTTCTTCTCCTCCTTTGCCTTCTGTCGTTGTTCTCGCTTTTGCTGCTCGCGCTTCTGCCGCTCGGCCAAGAGGGCCGCATCCGCCACCAACTTCGCCGTCCCGGTGGCCCGCTTCGGGTCGATGTACGTGAATTTGTCGTTGATGCGCAGGCACAGCAGACGCTGCTTCATGAAGCTGCTGTACTGCGAGCGAAGTGCGCCGTGCCCGCCGCCATTTGCGCCACCAGCGCGGTAGCCGCGACGTCGTGCCACCACCAACGCAGGACGGTGGCGCTGGCGCACGCGCCGGTAACGGGAGGCGTGCTTGGCCGTGATGATGGCTGCTGCTGATGCGGAGGCTGTGGCTACTGCTGTTGCACCGTTGCGGCTTTCACGTCTTGCCGACAGCACCAGCGCCTGCGACAGGTGCATCAGCTGACTGCTGCGGACGCTGTGCGGGGCCGACGAGGGTGTCGGGAACTGACCAGGTCCGAACGGGGGGAGGGACGGAAGCGAGGAGAGCTGACGCGGCGTCTGCTGCGGTGACTTCGACGATGGCTGCTGTTGTTGTGGTGGGAAGTCGAAGGTGCTAAATTTTGGGACGGAGAGTGAGGTGGTGGTGTTGAGCACTCCGCTCGCGGCCGACCCGCCACGCTGCAGGATCGACGAGAAGGGCTGCGCACCACGCAGAACACCACCACCGTTCCCGGCCTTAATAAACTCGCGATCAGCCGGAGCATTGGGCACTGCAGATGTTGCGGCGGCGCTTGTGGTCAGCTCGGCAGCAGGATCGGAGCTAGTCAGAAGCGTCGCCGTCCCTGCGGTTCCAGATGCCGCAACGCCAGCGCCACCGCCTTCGTCACCAGCAGCACCAGCAGCAGCACCACCGCCCAGCCTGCGGGGAGTGCGGCTGCTCTCCTCCCTCTCCGACCGATACCGCTGCGGTGCGGCTGGGATGTCGTTGACGGAGCGCGGCGAGGGTATTGCCGGTATTAAGTCTGCAGCGTCCTTTGGTGACACAATTGTAACATTGTTGGTGCGCAGAGGAAGATGGCTGCCGCCCTGACTGCTGAAAGATGGCGAGGAAGCTGTGCCCGCACCTTCGCCTGCTGCTGCTGTGTTGTTGTTTGAGGTGCCGCCCGCGCCGGCCGGCCCAAGTCCGCTGACGCTCATGCGGCGACTGCGCCGCTCCGGGTAGGCCCGCGCGAGCGGAGCTGCGGCGGACAGGCTACGCAGACTACCTTTGCTGCCGATACGCTGCACACTACTGCTGTTGTTGTTGTTGGTGTTGGTGTGCGGACCTGCCGGTGTCGTGGAGGCGTTGTACACGCCAGGGTGAAGCGACGACGCGAGGTTTGCGGAGGAGGTGGTGGTGGTGGTGGTAGTGACCGGGTTGCCCGTCACGGTGGTGGTG
>JASAOP010002457.1:0-24038 GCA_030849055.1 Crithidia thermophila | reverse complement strand
ATCATCGTCCCGGAGATCCCCCGCAACCCGACGGGCAAGGTGAACAAGAAGGACCTGAAACGGATTTTGAATATTTAGATACTGTTTCTTTAGTTTTTTTTTAAACGTTAAGTTTCCGTTGCAGCTTTCCTTATTTGCGAAGTAATGTAAATAAATTCAACTCGTTAAATTTTGCCGAAATTAATTTTGTGCCGGTTTCCTGGAAACAACGAAGCTGACTTGCTGTTTGGACAAGGCCTGGGTTCTAGAATTTAATAGTTGTGAAGGCAAAACTCAATTACGTGGTACGAAATTTTGTTGAAATCAAAACTAAAGTGCTTGTTACTTTTAAAGTTCTGTCCATGTTTACTACCTCTTTCATATAGTTTCTCTGTTTCTCATCATTTGCCTTGCTCTTGATCTCTACTGTTGTTGTTGTTTAAACGCCGTTGGCTGTCCTCTGTCAAGTAACAAACGGTGCCATCTTTTTTTTCTTTCTACTACTACCGCAGTTACCAAGAACAACGGGGAGGACGCTTTCATCATCACAAGTTCTCTTTTCGTGACTGGTTTTTTTTTAATTTCTACACCTCATTCATCGTCTTTCCAAGTACCAACCCCCTTTTTTTTATCTTCAATGAGCACCTTCTTGCCGAGTCCTACGCGGCACTCGCGCGACCGGCGCGAGAGCAGCAAGCTCGCCGCTGCCGACGTCAACCAGGCTCGTCGCGCAGACAACAAGGGCGACTCCCCCGCAGCGGAGATGTCCGTTGTCGTGTCCACGCAGGGCGATGTACGTCAGAACGCGTGGCGTGGTGAGGCTCGGCGGTGCTCGCAGAGCGGCACTAACAACAACAACAACGGCGCCCTTCACGCTGACGGGCGTCACCGCCACCACGACTCGCGAGGCAACGGCAGCGTCTCTCACGACGACCCAGAGCAAGTGGCGGAGAAGTTCGATGCGTGGCTGGCGGTGGTGGAAAAGTCGCAGGGCCAGCTCACCACCGCCAACCAGGCGGACCTGTGCCTGTGGTTCCATGAAGAGCGGCTGGCGGCCAAGACGCCGTTTGCTGCCGTGGTGCCCTGCCCGGCATCCCTGCGGACGGAGAAGGCGCGGCAGAACGTGATGAACGCGATCGACAACTTTGCCTTTCCCACCTTCTACGTGCAGACGCTGCCGATGGGAGCGAAGCTGTCCGAAGTGGCGCAGGCCTTTGTGCGTACGCCGGCCCACCTTCCCGAGGCTGTGCGCTACCGCAGCGGCGAGGACAAAGGCAAGTACGAGTATACGACGGTGGCGTGCCACAACGGCCGCGACGCCATCGATCTGGTTAGCCGCTACACGCGCCTGCAGGACGCCGTGCGGGATGTGCCGTGTCTGCTGCTCAACGACTTCTGCCCGCTGACACCGCTGTGCCTGCGGTGCCTTGTCGTGGCGGGCCGCTGCGTTGCGGCGGAGGTGGCCTGCGATGAGGCCTACACCCCGCTCTTTGGCATCCGCCCGAACACCGGGAAGGACGGGCAGGGCGGCAGCAGCGTGGACGACGATGACGACTTTCTTGGGTGCGAGCACACCACCCTCGGCGAGCGCCGCCGCGCTGCCGCCGCCGCACGCCGCCGCGACGCCCCGGCAGACGACCGTGCCGAGGCCGGCGACTACCGGACGGCGAGCGACGTGATCGCCTTTGGGCTGCAGCGCTTCGTCGCGGAGACCCTCGGCGCCTCCCTCGCCGGCCGCTCCTACACGGCGCTGATCGCGGCGGAGGTGAAGGGATTCGACCCGCGCGTGCTCGGCCCGCGGGAGTGCGACCCGCCCTTCTGGCCGGTGATGACGAACGAGCCGCTGCACCTGAAGCCGTCGCCCTTTGACGAGGCGGGGCTGCGCTTCTACTCTCTCTCCTTCGACTACGCCGACCCGACCCCGTTCGAGGCCTTCGCGCCGCAGGAGCTGCACACCATCGGCGACTACGTGGTGGCGCGCGAGGCGGACGGCGTGTCGCTGCCGCCCATCCTGCGCTTCCTGGACGGGCACGAGGCGGAGCGGGCAGCCGCACACCCGCCACCGGCCTGGACGGCCTCCGCTGCAGCACCGCCGCCGCACCGCGCCGAGAGCGTCGTCGAGGACACGAGCAGCACCGTTTCGTCGCGGTCACGCACGGAGAAGGTGGAGCGGCCGCGCGCAGCCGACAAGGCGGCGGCGGAGGAGAAGCCGACGCGCACCTCCTCGCGCCAGCACCGCGACCGCACCTCTGCTAAGCCGGAGCAGGCGCCATCTCCTGTCACAACCGCTCCAATCGTGCTGGAGCCGCGCGACGGCGAGAACCGCAACCGCAAGGACACGGCAGGCGCCGGAAAGAAGGTGAACCCGGCGGACGTTGACGACGTGTCGAGCACCGTGTCGGGCGATACGCGGGCCAGCAGCCGGAGCAGCAGCAGCCGTCTTCCCTCGCGGACCTCGTCGTTCCATCGCCCCAAGCAGACGGCGGCATCGCCCGATGCGGCGGAGCGGCCGCCAACTTCGCACGTCGATGCGTCGGTGCGCTCCTACTCCACCACCTCCTCCGCCCTTCCTCAGCGGCAGCCGCGAAACGGTGCCGTCCCGGAGAGGGCCGCACGAACATCGTCGGAGGCGTCGACAGCGACGAAGCGCGACGGCAGCGCTTCGCTGGACCGCAGCGAGACGGAGAGCAGCGTGTCGAGCCGCTCGTCGCGGCTGCCGGAGCGGCGGGGCTCGGCGACGACGACCGCCAGCAGTGTCGCGAGCAGCCAGCGCAGCAGCGTTGCGCGTGCCGACGACTACGTGACGGAGACGGAGAGCGTGCGTTCCTCTCTGCCACCGCGTCGCCGCTCCACCGCGGCGGCTGCGGCCACGAACAACGGCGTCGTCGCACGCGCGGCCGACGCGGCGGCATCGTCAGCGTCGTCGCGTTCCTCCCACACGGAGTCCGTGAAGACGTCGCCCCGCGATGCCAGCGAGCAGCAGAGCATCGCGTCGTCGCGGAAGCCCGCCGTGGCGGCGGTGGAGCAGGCGAAGAACGAGCGTGCAGCTCCGCAGCTGCCGTCGCCACTGCGCCCGGAGGATATTCCGGTGGTGCCTTCACCCGTCTTTGCGCCGTCGGAGAAGTCTGACGCGGCCAGCTCGATCGCCAGCTCCGCCACGCCGTCCGCCCGCTCCTCTCATTCGCGCACTCGGGCGTCGGAGCATCCATCGTCGGCCCACGCCAGCAGTCGCCGTGGTGCCCCGAGCATTGACGGCACACCGGAGAAGGCGGTGTCGCCGTCCAAGTCCGCCACGTCGAGCGTTACGCGCTCCGTGTTGATGTCGTCAGCCGCGCCGTCGCATCGCACGGCCACCGCTGCGGAGGCGACGGAAGCGGAGCAGCCGGTGGAGACGGCGTCAGTGCACTCAAGCGTACCCGCCTCGAGCCACACGTGCACCTCCGCTGTGCCGCCAACGCGGGAGCCGGAGGCACTGCAGTACGAGGATGACGAGCGCGCGGATTTGGAGGAGGAGGAGGAGGAGGCGAGAGATGTGCAGACGCCGTCGGTGAAGAGCAGCGAGGCACGCGAAGAAAGTGCTCTCCGCACTTGCCACAGCAGCATCAGCGTCAAGGACCGGGATGACGTCGCCTCGGCGTATTCGTCGTCCTACGTGTCAACGCGCTCAGCGGGAAGTGAGAAGAAGCGACCGAACCTCCCACCGAGCATTCTTAAGGATGAGACGCCGTGCATTCCGTCGTCTATGAGGACACCGCCGGCCAGTGAGCGGGAGTCCGTCGTGCCCGCCTCTGTGCACTCCAGCAACGTCGCCGCCCCCTCGGAGAAGTCCGCTCCTTCTACCGTAAAGTCGCGGTCGGTGACCTCCAGCGCTGTGCCATCGGTGAAGCCGACTCCTCTGCGTCCCGACTCTGAACTGGCGGACAACGAGGACGCTTCTGAAGTGCAGAGCAGTCACACCAGTGAACTCTACAGCGCCGTGGAGGCCGAGGAGAGCAGCGAAGCACCACCGTCGGAGGTTGCGTCCGAGGCTCCCTCCTCGACTGCTCACAAGTCCACACATTCAGTGCCAAAGGAGGCTGCCACTTCCTGCCACGCATCCGCGTCGCAGCGCTCGTCGCGTCCTGCCACGAGCGTGGCAGCGTCCAGCCACCGCAGCGCCGTCCCCAGCATTTTTAAAGATGAGACGCCGTTCATTCCACCTGCCACGCGCACAAACCCTGCGAGCGAGCGCGAGTCCGCCGTGCCCGCCTCTCTGCGGTCCAGCAAGGTCGCCGCTCTTTCGGAGAAGTCTGCCGCTTCCACAGCGAAGTCGCGGTCTGCGGCGTCGAGCGTGGTGTTGTCGGTGAAGCCGACTCCCCTGCGTCCGGACTCCGAGTCCAACGATGCGAGAAATGCGCAGGTGGTGGACGCCTCCGAGCTTGACAGTCACACCAGTGAGCTCTACAGCGCCGTGGAGGCCGAGGAGAGCAGCGAGGCACCACCGTCGAAGGTCGCCTCTTCGGCTGCTCACAGCTCTACCCCTTCAGCGCTGAAGGAGGCCGCGACTGCCAGCCGCGCATCCGCGTCGCAGCGGTCCTCGCGTCCTGCCCCGAGCGCCGCAGCGTCCAGCCACCGCAGCGCCGTCCCCAGCATTCCTAAGCAGCCTACTGAAGAGGTCTCCGCGGTGGCGTCCACGAAGCCGTCCAGCGCGGCGCCTTCGATCAAGAGCATTCCGGTGCGTCCTCCGTCCGAGGCGAAGGAGGCGTCGGTGGAGCGCGGGTGGTCAGAGGCGCCGTCGTCCGCGGTGGCGGAGTCGCACCACATCGATGACGACCTGGACGCAACATCGTCAGTGTCGCAGCCGCACGCCTCCTCAAAGCGGTCAACAAATCACGAACGCGCAGCCTCATCTGCTGCCGCGACGCCGTCTCAGAAGTCTTCTCAGAAGTCGTCACACGTGTCCGCTCGCGGTGAAGAAGAGCCGCAGGGTGAGGAGGAGGTGCAGTCCGAGATGCGTTCGCAGGTGCCGAGCGTGACGAACTCGTGGTCGACGCGGTCCGGCGCTCGGCCTGCGGCAGACGCGGCTTCGTCTGCCGGTGCGCAGGTGGTCGGCAGCGAGCGCTCCGTCCCGTCGGCTCCTCGCTCGCAGGCGGAGAAGGCGCCGTCGCAGCGGTCGTCGGTGCGGTCCAAGTCGAGCGCGGCTCCCGCCGCTGCGCCGAAGTCGGTGTCGCCGTCCGCCTCCGTCCGCTCGAGGGCCTCCGCGGCGGCGTCGCACGCGGACGAGGTGCGGTCGGAGGTGCCGGACGCGATGGAATTTCTGCGGAGCCTCCCCGCGGCACCAGCGGCGACTGACTCCGCGGTGGCGGCAGCAGAGACGCCGGTGAAGTCGTTGCACGCCACCTCTTCGTCCTCTTCGTCCAGCAGTGCGGCATCGTCGGCTGCGAAGTCCAGCGCAGGGGCGGCGCCGAGCCAATCCAGCCAGCACACGTCGAGCCGCGTGCCGTCTCACACGGTGGCGGCATCGGCACCTTCTCCGCCTGCGGGCGAGGAGGAGGAGGACGAGGCGGAGCGGAGTCAGACCTCGCGTGGCGGGTCGGACTACTTCCGCGGCGACGAGGACGCGTCTGCCATGTCGGTGGTGGTGGTGGAGGAGATCGTGACGGAGGCGGTCGAGGATGTCGACGTCGACCCCTCCGCCCACGAGGCGGCCGCCGAGGAGGAAGAAGAAGAGGAAGGAGCGGAGGAAGAAGTGGCGGAGCACGAGGGGGCCGCGGAGCCCATCAGTGAGCACAGCAGCGAGCCTGCTCCGAAAGAGGAGGAGGAGGAGAAAGAGGCGGATGGTGCCTATCCGGAGTCGGAGACGGAGGAGAGCCTCGTCGCCTCCGCCCACTCCATCTTCGAAGACACGCAGGAGCCGGCGCCGCAGGAGAAGAGCCCCGCCTCGAGCGAGTCTGCCTCGGCGCACGAGGTGGCCGACCTCGCCGACATCCCAGCCTCGGAGGTCGAGAGTGCCGGTCACAGCAACAACGGCAGCAGCCACACCGGCGGCGCGCAGTCGCAGCTCTACCCGATCAACTCCGCAGACTTCCAGAGCTGCCTCTCCGCCTCCGCCGTGTCCAGCCAATCCACAGCGATGCGCCGGTGGGTCAGCGGGCCCAACTCGGAGGTCAATTACCCCCCATCGCACGCGTCCCATGCGAGCTGGCGTGGTGCCGCGCCATCCGCAGTCGCAGAGGTTCCAGCGCCGGTGGTGCAGCAGTCGGAGAAGGCCGCGTCGCACACCCCGTCGGTGCGGTCGACGCGCTCGAAGAAGTCAGCGCAGAGTGACGAGAAGGCGGCAGCGGCCAAGTCGGGCACCGCCTCCCGCCACAGCAGCGCCACACCGTCCGTGTCCGCTAAAGCTGCGCCGGCTGGGGACGCGGAGGAGGCACAGAGCGAGATGGAGGACAACGCGTCGGCGGTCGGCAGCGCTGCCGCGGCGCCAACGACGCTGCAGCCCTCCGCGGAGGTGCCGTCCGAGCACGACGTGACGCGTCCCTTCGACGAGGCCTCCGACGCCGCCAGCAGCACTGGACGACGCAACGCGTCTACGCACGCGGCGGTGGAGGCGGTGCCGACGGTGGACGCGGCCATAAACACGGAGGCGGCGGATGAGCCGGCCAGTGGATCGGCAATTGCGGGTGCTGCAGCCGGTGGACCGTGTGAGGACCGCGATGAGGCGCTGCGCAAGGCTCGCCTGCGTGCGATGGCCGCCGTCATTATCGCCAACGCCGCCTACGAGGAGGTGCAGCGTGTTGCTGCCATGTTCAAGCCGGCGTAAATGAAAACACACTTTTTTTATTTATTTGCGCCTCGCTCTTTTTGACAGAGACGGGCTTATTTGTAGAGCTGTTTTTTTTTTTTGTTTCTTTTGCCGCATTCATCGTTTGCTTTTGATCTTTTCTTCTCCCTTTGCTTTCCAATATTATAGTTCACCTTTTTTTTCATTTTAGACAACGTACGTTGCAGCCGCCTTAGTGATTGCGCCTTCTTTTTTCTCCTTTCTTGACTTGCTATTTTCTTGCTTTAGAGTCTAGCAGCGCAGTTGCGATTTTCTGTATCTTTGCTTGTTCATTTTTCTTACAGTGAACCACCGTGGTTTACTTTCCTGTGAACATTTTTTTTTCTGCGCGTTCACAACTTACAGTTGTGCCTTCTTTTTTACGTGTTTCTCTGTTTCACTTTCTACTCTCAACATGCGCTTTTCGTCTCCTCGGTTTCTCACAATTAGAGATGTGTGAGGTTTCTTTAAAGTCGCGGCACGCCACTTCTGCGCCTTCTTTTTTTTTTCGGACTCATCATTCATAGTTTTTTCTTTTCACTTTTCTCTAATTCTCTTGTCACTGTCGCTTTTTTAGATCTACCATTTGTCTCTCTTGGGATGAAATTGTACCACTCACACTTTTATGCTGTTTGTTTACATTACCTTTTCTGGTCTACTAGCTGATTTTTTTTTTTTTTTGTGTGTGTTTGTGTGTGTGAAACCGACCATCTTTTATTGTGCAGTGAAGAAGGTATGCCTTTTCTTTTTCTATCATCGTTATTATTTTTCTCTACTTTTCTGAACGGTGCGCGTTCCTGCACTCTCTCTCTCTTCATCACTGTTGTGAGTAGAGTGCTGATCGTGATGTTTTGCTTTCGGGCTTTACATTCTCCGTGTGTGCTGTTGTCTGTCTTTTCAAACCTTCATTGAGCTCTCACCATTTCATTTACTTTAATTTCTTCGCTTGTTGTTGTGGATGTTGTCGTTACTGGTGTTTTGTGCAAATACTTTCTTCCCTTACCCTGGATTGTTGCTTCACTGTTCATTCTTGCTGTCTTCTTCTTCTTCCTTTTCACGACCGAAAAGGGTCTGTCGGCCTCCCAACGAAGACGGAAACACGACAGAATTATACAACATTTTCTTTTTTAGAAACTTTTTTCTTTTCAACAGATATTATTGATTTTCGTGAAGCTCAAAAAACAACAACAACAACAACAACAAGAAAAAGAACGGTGAAAGTGTGTATTGTGTGTTCCATTGGTGGAAGCGCATCTACAGCAACGCCGTCACCAGTATTTGCATAACCGTGGCAGTGAGTAGAAGTTGTGATTTGTTTTCATGTTTTTGCAACGGTGGCAAGAATTGGCAAAAATTGAGTGTTATGCTTTCTACTCGCAGAGGTGCAGACACTGGAAATCATCGCAGTTGGAGAGTACGCTCGAAGACTAATTTCACGAATAGCTGTAAAAGCAATGCAGGAATCACAATACCTGTGTGAAGCTTGCGGAACCAATTCTGAAATGTGTGTTGCTTTTTGTACAGTTCAACACCCTTTTAAAATCGGCAGCTCCCACTCATTTTGTGTGTCTCTACCTCAACAACCTCTTTTCTTTCCCTTACCTAACCTTCTTTCTTTTTTCCTTGCTTTTGCGAGTAAAGCGCCTAACGTCCACTCATTTTTCGTCTTGCATACAAAATTAACAATATATTTCGTTTTTGCACAGGAATCCACAACAAAAAAAATAAGACTTCATTCTCTCACCACTGTTGCTAAACCGTCTTCTGCTTTACTCAACATCGCTCACTAGCTAAACCCTACCCGCAGCTCCACTTTTAAATACCTGTCTGTTATTTTTGTCGTATCGTTTATGAGACGCTTCGTTAGCGAAGCAGCTTCCTTTCGCGTCCTCAAGACTTCTTTTTCGTCTTCTTTGGCTGGTTTCGCGGCAACAGCAGTTACTCAGGCGTTCGTCTCCACCACTTCCTCTTCTTCTACCACTGCTGCCATGTCGTACAACCTGCACGGACCCAACCCGCCACCGGCGCTTTCGGCCGAGGCGGAAGAAAAGGAGCGCAAGACGCTGCGGCTCACCGTCCCCAGCTGGCAGGGCGGCACGCTGCCCATGTACGTCTTTGGCTCGCAGCTGCTCACCGCGCTGGCCCCGCCCACCAACGGGCCGCAGGTGCAGGTGACCGTCACCCCTCCCGAGCAAACGACCCTGCCCCTGAAGAAGACCAAAGGCGTCAACGGGCTGGCGGAGAACCTGTCGAACCTGCGGAAGGCGATGGCCGCGTGCGAGGAGCACAACCCCGATAACGTCGTCGTGCTGGGCGGTGACTGTCTTGCCGAGCTCGCCCCCTTTGCCTATCTCGCCAACAAGTACAAGAAGGAGAAATTCGGCGTACTGTGGCTGGACGCGCACCCAGACATCATGAACTCGAAGGACTGGTCCAACGCGCACACCTACCCCGTCAGCGCTCTCCTCGGCAAGGGCGATCAGGACTTCGTCGACTTTGTGAAAAGCCCTGTGCCTTCCTCGCGGGTCATGATCGCCGGCATGCACTCCCCATCGAAGGTAGAGCAGCAGCACATCGACGACTACGGTGTGCGGGTGTGTGGGCCGGAGGATATCATGCACAACAGCGGCGCGGCGGTGCTGAAGTGGATTGCAGACGAGGGCATCACCCACCTTACCGTTCATCTCGACCTGGACGTGCTCTCGATGGAGTTCTTCCGTCTTCTCTACTTCTGCGACCCAGATGCGCCGAAGGGCACATTTGACGGCATCCCAAAGGGCAAGCTCCGCTTTGCGCATGTGGCGGCGCTGCTGAAAGCGGTGTCCGCCAAGACGCAGGTGGTCGGGTTCGGCATTACGGAGCTGCTGCCGTGGGACGTTTACAATCTTCGCGAGTTCCTGAAAGAGCTGCCGCTCGTGAACCCCAGCTACGGCTCGAAGCTGTAACGCGTGCGTTGTGCACGGAGAGGGAGAGGAAAGAAGTGGTGATGGAGTAAGGACACACGATGACCAAGACAGCAGAGTAAGGTTTCTTGTTTCCTACCCATTGCCTTAATTTTCTGTGCCCTTGCTTCAACCTTTTCCCACGGCGCCGCTGTCAGCATTCTTATTATTACTATTTCCTTTTTTTTTTCACCCCTTATTACCATTATTTTTATCGGCTCCTACAAAAAACAAAAAAAATGCTAGTTACTTCTCGTGCCGCATTTCCGGTTTTGCACAGAACAAACAACGAATCGGTTTTTTTTTTTTTTGTGACCGCACAACTCCCCTTTTCTTCTCTCGTGTTCTCACCATGCATACTCGCGTTCTGATAAAGTGCTGTAGAGACTACCGGTGTAGAAAACAAAACGCTAATTAATTTTTAAAAGAGCATTGTTTTTTTTCTTCTTGTTTTGGGTGTTTTCAAACATTGAAAAAACCTTCATTTGAACGAAATTTCGTGAGGTTCAAAGTCAGCAGCAGCTGAGATGCTGCGTAGATTATTGTTCAAACGTGGCTCCCCCTTTCCTCACAATGGTGATGGTGGTAAAGGCTTTTGGATGAATCAAGGAATTTTTTTTTCTCAAGCCGCATGGGAAAAGTGCCGGGAGAAAATTTGCTTGTCAAATTGGTGTGATACTTTCTTCTACGCCTATTTCAATTTTTATTTTTTTAAAGAGACCAAAGTACACACCAGCCGCGCTTTTATTGTGTCGCAGTTGATACGATTGTGCCGCAGAAAGCGCACTAAACTACCCCCTTTTCACTACCACGAAGTGCCAACAAACACTTTCACAAGAAACACTACAGTTTGGTGCGGGCACTGCGTATCGTGCAGCGCACCGAGATACACTTTTTAGACTCACAATTTCTTTTAAATTGAATCATCTACAGGCTAATTCCACTCGAATACCGTCTTTTTTTTTTTCAAATTCGGAATAAAGAAAATGGCTTTTAGCGGACGAGAGAATCCGGTCACACGCCCGACTGTCTTTCGCACACAGGATGCGCAGAGCAGCCTTTCCGGTGTCGAGGTAGGGTCCTCCTCTCCCTTTCCGCTTCATTACGCCCATCAGTTCTCCCACTCCTCACCGTCTGCTGCCGCTGCCGCCGCCGCGGCGACCAACAGCAACGGCAGCGCTGATCGCACGGGCAGCGTGGCCCACCTGCTGCTACCCTCACCAGCCTCCGGCAGTGCGCTGGCGCGGTCCTCCTTCATTGATCCCTTCGCCTCCTCCGACGCCATGAGCCGCCCGTTCACGAACGCCGCTGGCGTCGACTCCTTCAACGGCTTCCCGCGCACCGGCAGTCCGAGCTCGCCAGCGCTGGGCGCCGAGGGCCTGCCACGCAACCCGTCAGTCCGCACCTTCTCGCAGTTGAGCGCCGTCCCGACCACTTCTCCGACGTCCGCGTTCTACCCAGCCGACGGCGGCTTTCCTGGGTGGGCGGAGTACAACCGCACCCTCCCCCTCAACCCCAGCGAGCCGCTCAATGGCGGGTCCATCAACGCGGAAGCGCTGCTGCAGCGTCCGCTGGGCCCGGACACCCTCCGCGAGGCGGTGTACGCCTATCTGGAGGCGACGGACAAGCACGACGTGGTGATGGCGATGCTCGCCGACGAGCGCCGACACTCGCAGCGGAGCGCCGTGGGAGCAGCAACAGCAACAGCCGCGGGTGCCTCGCCGCGCCCCTCCCCGTCGCCCTCCGCCGCGGTGCTGCAGCCGGTGGAGGTATCCTCAGCCTCTGCGGAGGATGTGTCGGCCGCTCGCCGCGCTGACCTGCGCAGCCGCCTGGCCGGCACGGTGGGCTCGGCGGAGTCGCCGTCGGTGCCGAGCTCCACGTCGCTGGGCCACAGCGGCATCACGTCGCTGTCGAACATTTCCGCCAACGCCAGTCACCCGCTGAGTCCGCCGCCGCGTGACGCCGCCGCCGCTGCCGCCGCCCACGCGTACGCCCAACTGCCGTCCACGTCTTCAGCGGCCGCAGGCGCTGGTGCGGAGGGAAGGCGAGGGCGGCAGCGGCGCTCGCACGATTTGTTGCGCAAAGGGCTGCTGGATCGTCGCGCGTCGGGTCGTCTGAGCAGCCCCGCCGACGGCGTGACCGGTGGCTTGAGTGGTGGTGGTGGTGGTGGGTTCACGGAAGAAGGCAAGGCTGCGGTGCCGGGCACGTCGCGCCGCCCACCCATTAGCAACGGCACCCCCGAGCTCTTTTCGCGCCCCTCCTCTCCCGGTGTGCAGAGCAGTCAAGGGCGGTCCGCCAGCCCAGCCGCTGGGAAGCCGCCCCCGATGACGCAGCGGCAGCATCTGCCGAGAGTCCTCCCCACCCTCTGCGGACTCGAGGAAGCTGTGCGGCCAGACCTCATCCTCCTCTTCGCCGACCTCGAGACGAAGATATTGGAGCAGTACCGCCAGCTCCGCGTCCCGCCGCCCTCGCACGAGGTGCTGCAGTACATCCTGACGCAGGCGTACGAGCCGATGTGGTCCGTCGGCGAGGACGCGAACGTGTACCACCTCTTCCAGCCCACCAACCCCGTCACCGGCATGGTGCTCTACGGCACGCTGAACCAGATGGTCGAGCAGCTCACGCAGGTGCACGTCATGCCGCTCTCCACGCCGCCAGAGATGATCCTCAAGAGTGGTCGCTCCTTCTGTCAGGCCTTCCTGCGGCGGCACCGGCTGCTCATGCCGTCGCACGTGCTGCTGGCGAAGCTGATGGAGCGCTACCTTGTCCCGCTGTCGCTGCGCCTCGGGTTTGAGCGCTTTAAGGTGCACGGCATCACGGTACACATCCCAGGCATGGGTGCCTCGCTGCCCCCGCGGCGCTCGCAGAGTGAAACAGTGCTGCACGGGCGGCGACACCCCGGCGCGGCTGGCACGGGTGCAGGCGTCGGCGGAAACACCGCAAACGCGTCTACCACCGTCAACGCGATGCAAGGGGGCGGACTGGCCAGCGCGGAGGCCGGCGTGTGGGGCTCACGATCCGCGCCGCAGGCGCCAGCCACATCAGGGGAGGCGAACGGTCTGAGTCCGAGCACGAGCGCCGCTGTGGAGGAGTACGTGCGGGCCACGGCGGCTGCCACCTCGCCGGATGCCGCCCTCATTGCAATGGTGCGGTCCGGCATGTTTCCCAATGTCACGAACGATTCGATTGCGGCACTGACGAGCGCGGCCATCGGGACGGTGCCCGGGTCCACCCTGACCAGCAACCCGGCTTCGACGACGCTGCCGCACCGAAACGCACTTGGTGGCTTTCCGAACGGGCATGGCGCCACAGGTGGCGGCACCGGGCTGAGCGGGTTTTTGAGTGGCGCGAGTCGGCCGGCGGCGGAGCTGGTGACCAGCTACTCGCCCAGCGCCGCGCTGTGGCTGACGGTGTGTGAGCGGGTGCAGCTGAAGGTGCTGTCGGTGCTGCTCTACTGGCTGCAGCATCACCCGCACCACTTCGATGGCGAGATGCTGCGCAGTGTGTTGCACTTTGTGGAGAGTTGCTGCTACGGCACGTGCGAGTGGGCCGACGCCCCGTCGCGGCAGCCGCAGATTGCGGAATTTATTCGACAGGCCTGCCACGCCGCCGTGCCGCTGTCCACGCGTCGCCCGACAACGTCGATGTCTCCCACAACAATGGCCGCAGCGTCCGGCGTTGCTACTGCTGCTGCTGCTGTGGGCGGGTTGGGGGCCGCGGCGCAGTTTGCCGCCTACCCACCCATATCGAAGGAGTGGCGCGACGGCGTGCTGAGTGGGACGTGGGAGCGGCGGCGCTACCAGCTGCTGTCCGAGGCCATCCCGCCCTCGCTGCGCAACAGCGACGTGAAGGCGGAGCTGCTGCCGTGGACGTGGATCACGCCGATGGGCTCGCTGACGCCGTCGCAGTACCTGCCGTGCTTCGCCTTCCGCGCGCTGCCCTCCGCCGAGGGGATGATGTCCTACCCTGGCGAGGAGCGCCAGCAGCACTTCTACCACAGCGGACACCACCGCAGCGTCAGCGGTGGCGCCACCACCGCGCAGGCGGCGAGCGACGTGCGAACCGGCGCGGCGGACGTTACAAGGTTGCACGCTGTCGCGCAGGAGGCGCTGCGGCTCTTCGGCGGGTGCACCTTCGAGACCTACGTGCGGGGGCTGACTGCCGCCCACTACCGCATGTTTACCGCTTTTCCGTCACAGGACATCTTTATCGCCGCGCAACACACCAGCTCCTCCTACCTGAGCTCCCCGGCCTTTCAGTCCTCCTTTCTTGGTCTCTTCCTCAACTCCTCCGCCTTCCTGACGTCGTGGTGCGTGTCGCTGCTGCTGCACGCCGCCTACCTCGACGGCGAGCGAGCTGCCGCCGCTGTTGCCGTCACGAACCTTTCCATTCTCAATTCCTTCGTCGGGGACATGACGGACTACCGCGCACAGGCGGCGAGTGAGGCGGAGGGCGATGGAGGAGGCGGCGGTGGTGGTGGCAGCGCCGGTCACTCGCGCTCCTCCTCCCTCTCCCTCGGCAACTCGTCGCTCTCGACGGCGTCTGCGGCGACGGCTTCGGCGGCCGCGGCGTCGCAGAGCGGTGGGGCTGCGGCGGGGACGACTGCGCAGGAGGACGGCGACACCTCCACACCTGCCGCTGCTGCTGCTGCTGCTGCTGTGGCAGCGGGGCGACGCAACCCGTTTCCGCACAACCCAGCTCGACAGTTTCTGCACATCCTCGACCGCCTTGTGGACCTCGTCGTGGGCTTCCTGCGCGTCAACAACCTACACGCCTCCTACAGCATCTTCCGCGGCTTCCAGCACCCGTTTGTGCAGAAGCTGCGACTGCACCACAGGATCAGCGCCCACACGCACGCGCAGACGGCGCACCGCATACGCAAGCTGGAGGGCTTCTTCACCTCCATCCCGCCCTCCTCGGCGGCCCGGGGAGGCAAGGACAGCCACAACAATGGGACTGCGGCGCGGCAGCCCTCAACCTCCGCAGCGGCTGCGGCCGATGTCGGAGACCCGCCGGGCGGCGAAGACGACCTCGACCTGCGCTCTCCGCGTGGCGATAAGTCCGACCGCGCAGCCGCCGCCCCGGCGAGCGACGGGACGCCGCGCAAGTCGCGCAAGCCGCACCACTCCTTCTTTGAGTATCTCAACACGGTGCCCGACAGCGTGGAGTACCCGACGGTGCCGGTGGTGCAGTACTATCTGCGCGAGCTGCAGATGATGTTTGCGCTGGAGCCGACGTTTTTCACGGTGCCGACCCACCAAATGCAGAGCCGCTTCGTCTGCGAGGAGGTGCGCCTTACGGGGCTCTTCACGGTGCCTAGCTCGAGTGTCGAGGAGGAGCAGATGCCCACGGCAGCGTCGCCGATTGCGGTGGTAAACTGGCGAAAAATGCACCTCGTCGACGACTGGATTCAGCGCGTGAATAGCAACCAGATGTCCTGCTTGCACTACATCTCCTCTCGCTCCACTGTGGTGCGCAACATTGTGCCCGACCTGGAGTTCGAGAAGACGTTTGATGAGCAGCTGGGTCGCGTGGTGGTGACAAACACGACGCTGCTGCAAGAGATGGCGAACCAGCTTTACAACGCTTTGTAGGTGCGACAACGCGAGGTCTCTGTACCTGTCTCGCAAAGAAGAATACAAGAACGAACATAAGAACACGAAACCACTATTGAGTACTTGCTCTTTACTTGTTTCCCCATGACACTGCTTGGCAATGGAAACACTAGTAACAACCATTACGACTTGCACTGTGAAGCGAAGCGCTTTTACTGCAGCGTCCGTGTCAGTAAAACTGTTATCGAACTACTAAAATCCAGCGAGTGAAATGCTAGTTTTACACGCGTATCGCAGCTTCAGGACCACTGCAGCTGTTTCAACTGCCTCCACCGCATGCTCTTCCATTCACTTAACATGCTCTATTATCCACCATCTTTTTCTTCTCTGACTATTCATCCCTTCTGTAACTAATCTTGTCACGGGGTTGCTTCTTTGTGTGTGTGTGTGGAAGAGATTCTTCTCGTCGAAGAAAGATACAGTTTGTCTGTTTCTTTTTAAGAAAAACCTTTTCTCTTTTTGGCAGCTTATAGCCGAACACTATCGACCTTGCTCTTCTCTATCGCGTGGCATCCAGAAGATTACTACCACATCGCAACTTGCTTTTTGTTGTCGATTAATCTTCAATTCTCCTGAAGTCACTCTGTCATTTACTTTTCTGTTAACTTTTTTTCCCTTTTTTTTTTCGTTCTCACTAGTGTAGCAGCATGCTCGTCTCCACCAAGAAGCTCATCAGTGCCGCGTGCATGCTCGTTGCGGCCGGAGCTGCCGTCGTGCACGGTGCTGATACTGATGCGGCGTGCCTCGCCGTCATGTACCCGCAGTCGGCCGGTTTCTTCGGTGCGATGGGGGCTGCCGTGGCCCTTGTCTTTGCCAACCTCGGCTCGGCCTACGGGGCGGCCAAGTCGGGCGTCGGCGTTGCCTACCTGGGCCTGACGGCGCCGGAGAAGATCATGCGTGGTATCGTGCCGGTTGTCATGGCCGGTATTCTCGGCATCTACGGTCTTATCATTGCCGTGATCATCAACAACAACATCCACAGCGACGACTACTCGTACTCGGCCTACGCCGGCCACCTCCACCTCGGCGCTGGTCTCGCCGCTGGTCTTGCCGCGCTCGGTGCGGGGCTGTCGATTGGCGTAGTCGGTGACACCGCGGCTCGCGCGTACGGTAAGCAGGACCAGATTTTCGTTGCGATGGTGCTCATGCTCATTTTCTCCGAGGCGCTCGGTCTGTACGGTCTGATTATTGCGCTGCTCATGAACAACCAAGCCAACCGCTACACGAACCTGTGCGGTTAAGCAGTCGGGGGCAGTAGAGCGGAAAGAAGTAAAAGAAAAGAGGAGATGAAAAAAAAATAAACACGGGAAGGTAACGCTCACGTGATGCAATTCGCTGATATCTTGTGACGTCGTTTGTGTCTTTGTTTTCCTTTTCTCTTTTTTTTTTTGCAAGAGTTGGAGGTTTTCTTGTGACACTCTTGACCTCCGATGAAGCGCGACACGAAGTCAAGTCTACTGTAATCTCTTGTTTTTTGTTTTTTTCTTTGTTGGCATTAGCGTTCATTTGGGGGGATTTCTTTTTCTTGTTGTTGTAAGAGGTCGATTTTGCTGTGCTTTGCATGATCGTTGATGTTGAAATACTTTGCAAGTGAAAAAGTGTGAAGGCAATGGAGCGGATGTACTCGCCCTTTTCCTATCCGGTGCTTGTTTCTTAGCTATTGAAGAGAAAGTTCAAATTAAAGAAGAAAAAAAGGTATACAGCAACTTTGTTGGACCTCATGAGCAGTTTGATGGAGGCGGCCGTGGAAAGATCAGCACTGACTGTAAAAGAGAGGCGAGGGTCTCGCTTTTTTTTTTTCTGCGGGGTACTTTGTAAAAAAGAAAAGTTGGTGGTGATGTGCGGCACCGAAAATTGCTCTTCAACTTGATCTCAACGTGGAAGTGTTGAAAGTCGGAAACATTTCACAGTGAAGCACCCAGCCCGCGAAGGCATGCGCGGGTTGAGAGTGTTGACACTCGCAAAGCAAAGAAGAAACACAAAGTGGTGACGACAGACAACTGGTGCAATAGCCGTTTTCCCCGCTGATAATGTAATCATCTCTCGCCACTATTTTTTTTCTTCCCCCACTTCGCGTTGCACACAGCACAGCGAAAAAAAAAAATAGACGAGTTTCTGAACGCCTATACATTTTTTTAGAAACTCCTTTTGCAGAAAACATCAGTCACTCACTGCCGAAACAGCTTACACATTTGTAAAACTTTTTTTCTTTTTTTTTTTAAATTCGCTTTACAACCTTTATACACAAAAAAACTTTCTCTCTCTTTCCTTTCACTTTTTTTTTCTGATCTTTATGATTCTGCTTCATCGTTTTGTTTTTATTCTTCTTTTGCTCTTCAGTTTCTGTGTTGCGTGCATAGCGAAAGGGAAGAGTTGTGAGCTCTGCACTTCGATCTCTCACTCTCTCTGCTTCCTCATTCATCCAACGGAAAACAATCATGGGTGGCGTATTTAGCGGTGTCGCAGTAACGTGGCCGTCTCAGGCAATAGTTGACCAGAGCGATGGATTGTTGCTCCCCCAACTTCCGGATAGCTGTTGTCCCGTTTCAGCACCCGGTATTGTCGAAAAGCAGACGCTCGAGTTGTACCTGCACGCATGCGTCAAGGCGCTGGGCGAGCAGCATTTGACGGACAAGCCGGTATGCTGGACACTTCCTCCTTCACTACGGCTGGTGGACGGCAGTGCGGCAACGACGGCGACGACAGCGTGCGAGGAGCTCCTGTTAGAGTGCTGCGCGCGTCTCGGAGCGCGTCTGCAGTGTTTGTCGTTCGCCGGTCACGAGGAGGTCAATAGTGCGGTGATTCGTGCGTTACACTGGAAAGGGAAAAGCCTTGCTCCGCTGTGGCTACGCTCCGGCAAGTGTCGGCGGACCTTTGCAGCTCTGCGCGTGGTGGACTTGTCCGATTGTCCGCTCGGCGACGACGGTGTGCGGGAGCTGATGGAGCTGCTCTTCCCCTCTCCTGCGACTCGGAAGAGACAGATGGCAGTGCTGTCGAAGACGTCTGCGTGTCGCACTGGCGTGTCGTTGCCGGAAAACAGCCATGGCAACAGCGATTTGATGGAGGAGCAGCAAAACGCGCCCTGCCTTCTCTCATCTCTGCGTTCTTTGCATCTCAATGGAGTAGGTATTTCCGACACTGGTGTGGATTTTCTGTGTGACAAACTGGAAGCCTCGCAGCGCCTGTACGGGACGAGCACTCCGCTGCGACAAGGTCTGTCGTACTCGAACGGTGCGCTGCTTCCCCAGTTGTCGTTGCAGCGCAATCGTTTGTCCTACCGCGGGATCTCGCGTGTCCTGCGTGCTTCGTTGGTCACTGTCGCTTGTGATAGTGCTGACTTTCCTGCTTCTGCTGCTGCCCCGCTCATTAGCGCTGTAGACACGTCGTGGAACAGCTTTGCGGCCGACACGAGTAGCCGCTCCGAGGAGGCGAAGGATTTGTTGCGAGCGATCGGAACTGCCTTTGTGGGTGCCGCCACCAACGACGCAAAATGTTCTCTTGATGTTTCTGGTAGTGCATCTGTATGTCTGCGGGGGTGCGAGTTGCACGCGGACGAGATGCGCGCTCTGTGCATTGACGGCGCGCTGCTCACATACATCGATCGGTTCCGCGAAGCTGGTAGAGCAGAAATCCTGCGTTCCTCAGCCACCGCTGCGACACTAGAGATACCCGTGCCATTGACCAGCATATCGTCTGTCGCGGGAAATTACATTACCCGACTGGATTTCAGCGAGAATCCGCACCTCGGCGACAATGGCGTCCTCTGCCTTCTCAGCACCATCGTGTCTCTCGAGTCTACCCGCCAAAGCACCGCGGACGCCCATCACCCAGTGGGCTTGGTGCCGCACGCGCTGACCTTTCTCGAAGAGCTTCTGCTGCGAAACGTGGGCTGCACAGACGCGGTGTTGAGCAACGTGGTGAGTCTTCTCCTCGGCGACGAGCATGATGGCACCGCCTTGATGACGCACATGGAAGCAGCGAAAGACACCCATCTGATAGCAAGCGGGCTATCCGCAGCTCTGGATGATAATGCACCTCTGCTGGACGCGTTGCGGACGGAGGTTCGTGCCTTGTGCGACATGCGTGCACAAAATGCTGGAGCTGCGGTGACCGGTGCATCGCTCAAGCCGCCACCATCAGCAACGTCTGCCTCAAATAAGCGTGTGCCAGGCGTGCTGCTTCCCCGTCTACAGCTCCTTGACCTGTCTTTCAACGTCTTCACCTCACCGAAAATGATCGCGGCAGTGATCGCGAGTGCTGTCGTCCGTACACCGTTTGCACACGCCGTGGAGCACGATGGCGTTGCGGAGCCGGTAGCAGCGACGACGGAGAGAGCCATTCAAGGGGAGGACGGCGAGTATGCTTTTGCCGTGGCGCTGGAGAGCTGCCGCGTGACGGACGCCGCGCTCCGAGCAGTGCCGAGTGCATTGGAGTTTCTGCACAAGACCTGCGCTGCCATGCCCTCTGCGTTGATGGAGACGGGAAAAGACAAGACGACTGCAGCGTCGCCGTCCGACTCCATTTGCGCGCTTTTCCTTGGCGGCAACGAGCTCACGCACAACCCGACGGTGCACCTACGCCACCACCTTCAGCAGCAGTGCAGGAGTGCTAACAGCGCAGGGCAAGCGGATATGGGGCACCTGCCCAGTTGCGTGGTGGGCTTTGTCGAGGGCAATGCGGTTGTGCATCCCAGTATCTCCTCCTCTACTGCGTGCTTCCCCGCTGAGGTCGCTGACGACGGCAGCGGTAACAGTGCCCATCACATGCACCTCACGGAAACCGCTCGAGAGACTGGTCTGCAGGTCGCACCGTCAGGGGAAGCCGCGCGGCGGCGTCGGGCAGCTTTTTTCACCGGTGATGGGCTGCGCGTGAGCTGGAACACGCTGCCGACGTTGCCAGACGGTGCGGGGTCAATGCCGACCGCGCGGCGGCTCTACTCGCCCTCCGCCGCCAACGCGCCGCGCGCATCTCCGTCGCAGCGATCCCAAGCTGCCGAAGTCGCAACGCGGGCGCGGCCAGCGGATCGAGAAGCGGGGGGTGAGAAGGTCAGAACAGCAGGGGCGAACCGTCAGCTTCGAGCTCCTGACGGGGTGGCGAGTCTCACGCCGTTGCTGGACGGTGAGGAGTACATCGACGAGTTCATCGCCGAGGCGGAGCGCGTGATGCAGGAGCGGGCGCTTTATGTTAAGCGCGCGGAAACGGCCGGCATGCTTAGTCCAGAGAGTCCCGTCAGATTCACGGTTTGAGAGGAACGGAAGAAGTGAGCTGCTTTGAGCGCAGTTGTTGGTGTGTCTTCAAGTTCATTGTCGCCCCCCTAGTTTTCCACTTACTTTCCTGTGATGGAGAAGCACTAGCTGCTCCGAGACACTCAGAACACGAACGAAAAAAAAAAAAAAAGCTTTCACATACACTTACATGCAGCGCATCTGAAGCAGCACAAAATCTTCATCGCGCGGGATCAGAAAAAGAGCTTTATTTGCGTCGCTCGTAAAACAGTGTGCGGACTAGCAGGTTAATTGAGTAGACTGCTTTGTAGAGAATAGAAGAGAAGGAAAGAGGGAAAGTCAGAGACCTCATCAGTTTTATTTTTACATCTGCCTTCTCCCCCCTCATCTTTCCAACAATTGCTTCATCTTTTTCGCGGTTGCTTCCTTTAACACGTTACAAAAATATCGCAGTGTTTTGAAAAAGGCTATTGCAGCGTTGGCACGTGGTCGCCTCTGCGTTTCGAGTTGCAGTTTCGAAGCTCGCGTAACAACCGCGGCAGAACTTTGCGGGCATATCCATCATCGAATAGGAGAAAGGTATAGATCACAATCGTCCTTGAGCAATTCTCTCGACACGATGAGCGAGCCGTGTACTTTCAAAGGCTGCTCCAACATGGCGCTGACGGCGCTGCCGAAGTGTGAGTTCTGCAGCCAGCGCTTCTGCACGTCGCATATGCTGCCCGAAAAACACGGCTGCGGAGATGCGTGCAGGAACGCGTCGCAGCGCCAAGCCACTGCGGATGCGGCGGCGCAGCGGCAGTCGCGTAAGCACATCGGTAACGACGACGCCAAGAAGCGGCTCGACAAAAAGCTCGAAGCGAACGAGGCAGCGCGGCGCAAAAAGACAAAAACTGCTCCCAAAAAAAAGTGACGCTGCATCTGGGTGACTACGATAGGTCCCTATGAACCGGGACTGCGAACACTTTTCTTTCCCATTTTTTTTTTTGCAGTTTGCTGAATGTGTTTTGAGAAATCGTACCTTTTCTCTTCTTGGTCGCAACCATTTTTGTGTCACCCCCACAAGCAAAAAAAAAACCTAAATGAATTATTAACCAATATGTGGAGATGGTGGGAGTCGTCTTTACTTTTCATCAGTGTCGAAAGATTCCTTAAGCTTCGGTTGGTTTTGATAAAAATAAAAGCTATGAGTACTTTTTTTTCTCACGCGGATTGCAGACTCTCATTTGGAATACAGAACTTTCATCTCCTCTTTGCTTCCCTCACGCTTGCCTTTTTTCTGATATGCAGTAGTTTAAAATTGAAGTACGCGCAAGCATCTGTACTAGTATCTCAGCTCAGCCACTCTCGTGTCGTACCCTCTTCAAGTTGACTAGAATCTTGAAAAGACTATTGTCTGCAACAACAACAACCAAAAAAGAAAAATCCAGCATATTTCCGTGACAGACACTGGGTTAAAATGGCTTCCAACTCTACCGCTAAGAAGGCACTCATGTACGGTAACGACGGCACGGGTCGCGACACCTTCGTGAACTACGCCGGCGCCTACTGGATGAACCCGCTGCCGGCCGGCACCTTCTTCAAAAGCGCCCCCNTACGGCACCACCGTCCTCGCCGCCGACCAAGCGGGGCTCGCCGACAGCGCCGCCGGTGCGGATGCGATGGCGTTGACCGGAACTCGGAGGCTCGCGGGCGACGACGGCGACTTTGATGCGCAGGCGACGGCGTTGGCGCACGTGCCGGCCGACGTGGCGCAGCCGGAGCAGCGTTTGCGGCAGCCCGGACACGCCACCGTCGGCCTCGAGGGCACCAACGGTGGGTCGACGTACAACGGCGTGCAGGCGGAGTGGACGGCGCCCAATGCGGTGGACAACACCCTCCTCCGACTTGCCCCGACGTACGAGTCTACCTGCCACTACAACCTGCGCACCGGTCGATTCTACACGGACGATGCGGCACCGGCGCCGCAGTCTACGCTGCCGGATAAGGGCGTGACGTGGGGCAAATCGCGCTACTACTAGGCGACCACGGCGCAGTACAACCGGAAAAACAAGTTTTTTACTTCCACTGAGCAGTGTTTTTTTTTTCCCTCTCAACTGTTCAAATTTCACAGATGTGCGTTTAACAATCTTGTACATTAGTTAATTCCTCTCTTCTTTTTTCCAGGAACAAACATTGAGGGTAGTTCTCATTTTGGGTTCTCATACTTGTACATATTCACTCTCAATTTAGCCTTTTCCCCTTTTTTTAGGTGACCTACCTTCAACCGTGTTTTTTTTTCTCAATTTCTTGTTGTCGACTCACCACTTAAACAGCTTTTGCGTTTTTAAAATAGTCGAGAAGCCTTTTCTTTTCATATTTGAAAAGCACATGTGTTTTGTAACGTGTACCCACGTTCTTTTTGTTCCCTTTTCCTGGTGTAAGCATCACATGTGTTTTCCACATTTGTAAACCTTTTCCTTTTGTTCTTTTTTGATACTTCGTTTTCATCCTGTACTTTTTGAAAAGGTAAATAAGAAACATATCAAGTTACAAAACTTTGCACAAACAGAAGAACAAGTATTTCTTGTTTTGAGAGGCCACCTTGCAGTTTGAAACGGCAGTTTTCTTTGAAGTTTAATGTTGAAGTCAACCATAAGTACCGAGTGTCTCGATGAGGTTGTCTTGCACGAAAAAGAATAAGGTATTTACCAAGTGTTATGATGATAGTAGAGGCACGCAGACTTTTACAATCATTCTCTCATTGATTCCATTTGCTGTGTCACCACCTTTGTCTCACCTTCACAAACTCTTTCCACTTTCACGATCCCCATACAACAGTTTCTCTTAAACAAACTCTTTCTGCACGTTTCCAATCGTCCACATAATCGCCTTTCTGGAGTCTCTGCAACCATTATCATTGCGGGTTCTATCATTTTGTCTTCATTTTGCTTCTGTACTTCTCTTCTTATCATTCTTTTCCTTCTCGTGAGCGAAAACGTTTTTTTCTGGGTTTACCTTTTAATACTAGGTTTTTCCTTTGTTCCCCTTTGATCTCCATCGAAGACTTGTGCTTTTTACCTTTGGTTCACCAGTTCCACGGTTGACGCTGAAAGCACTTTTCTTCACAATCCTTCTTTCTTTTCACCGTACTAGTGTTTCTTTTTTTTTTTTCCAAAGGGCTCTTTAGCGTTACGATTTTTTTTCTGTTTTTCCTCGTTTACCTCACCTGTTTCTTTTTTCCTAACCTCCTTCCGCCACACAGAAGCATTGTTAGTTAAACCTCTCGGAAACATAATTCATTCACCTTTTTTTTTTGCTACGTACGCAATGGCCTCTACGCACACGCAGGTGCAGCTCTTCTTCAAGTGTCACAAGCTCATTGATGCAGACACCTTCTCGAAGAGCGACCCGTACATCGTGGTGTACGACCTCACGATGAACGGGCCAAAAAACGCCGTGGGGCGAACAGAAACAGTGCGCGACAACCTTAACCCCA
>JASAOP010002456.1:0-24024 GCA_030849055.1 Crithidia thermophila | reverse complement strand
CTATCTTTTTTGTAATCAACGAAGAAAAAAAAAAAAACTGCTTAAAAATATGCAAAGGCTGAGCAAAGTAAATTGAATGTCAAAGGAATGTCGTTTTGCCAGACAAAGAAGCCGCTCTGTGTATCCACTTTGTAGCATAGCTGCACATTTTCATGGGGGGAAATGCCGCATTGTGGATAAAACGGGCTTCCTTCCATACAATTTGAGAGTGCAAAGCTGCACTCTCTGACATCCGCTACCATCTTTTCTCTGGCGGATGGATTTAATAGGTCATTTTCAAGCGTCTCTGCGTCGCCATTGGAAGGCGTGTGAAAACGACTGCAGCTTGAAAGCGCACTCTGACATTACACGCTTTCCCTATGGAGAAGGATTCGTTGGGTAATTGTCTTCGCCTCTTCTTCAATTGTTGTTTCCCTCATAATGTTTCTCGTTGATATGCTTTTGCCTTTTCTAGTCGGTCCCTCTTCTCTCCTTCCCATTTCTTCCCTTGCTGTTGTACATTTTTTATTCTTCTATGGTCGTTTTCCTTCACTTGTGTCTTCTTCTTTTATGCACAGTCCCTTAGTCGCGCATTGCCGAAATTCGTCCTTTTTTGGTTCTCCTAATCTGGGGTTTGGAAAAAATTTTTTTTTTTAGGAGTTGCGCCGGTTCGTTCAGCCTCAATTTTCTCTTTAAGGGATCGCGAACGTGTTGTGGATTCTCTTTGGCGCGTTTGAAGTCTGAATCCTTTTCCTTTTTTTTTTTTCGCAGTGCGCCTGGCCTAGAAAGGACCGAGTTAAGGAATTTGTCTGGTTGCGTTGTGTCTTTAAACTTTTAGCATTTTTCACAAAAAAAAAAAGCTCGTGCTGTTGACGAGCAAGTTTTTTTTTTCTTAACTTTTTCTGGTTTCGACTATAAAACACCACTTAGGTTAATCTCTCTCTGTAATGCTCAACGCGACCACGACGACCAGCGCACAGTTTGTGCAGCCGCTGCTGGACAAGCCGGTGGAGATTACGTCCATCAAGTACGGCTTGCTGTCCGACGACACCATCCACCGCCTCTCCATCCTGCCGTGCCACCGCGTGATTGGCAACGAGAAGAGCTTCGGCGTCAACGACAGCCGCCTCGGCCCGAGTGACCGGCAGTCGATCTGCGCCACATGCGGACAGCGCAACACGGAGTGCACCGGCCACGCCGGTCACATCGATCTCGAGGTCCCCGTCTTCCACCTGGGCTACTTCTCCACCGTGATCCGCGTGTGCCGCACCGTGTGCAAGCGCTGCTCCAACGTGCTGCTCACGCAGGGCGAGCGGGACTACTACCTGCGGCGGCTCAAGTCCACGACGCTGGAGCCGCAGCAGCGCATGGCCATCATCAAGTCGATCCAGGAGGACGCGTACAAAACGCGGGTCTGCTTGGTGTGCGGCGGCCTCAACGGCACCGTGCGGCGGGTGCGGCCGATGCGGATTGTTCACGAGAAGTACCTTGTCGGGCTGCGCCGCGGCGAGGAGGCGAATGAAAACCGCGACGATTTCTTTCAGGATGAGCTGCGCTCCGCCGTCGTGTACAATGGCGACGTCGGCGCGCACAAGGAGTACATCCACGAGTTCCTGCACCCGCAGAGGGTCAAGGAGCTTTTTGAGGCCATCCCGCTCGACCAGGTTCCGCTGCTGGGCCTGCAGCCCGGAACGAATCCATGCAGTCTGCTCATCAGCACGCTGCTGGTGCCGCCCGTGTGCGTGCGGCCGCGCGGGATGTCGACGACGAACCACATTCGCGAGGACGACCTCACCACGCAGTACAATGAAATTCTCATCTGCTCGGACATGCTCAACGACGGCACCAACGACGCCTCGCGCGGCGTCGAGACGTGGGAGCTGCTGCAGACGCGTGTGGCACGGCTGCTCGACGCCGCGCTGCCTGGCTTCCCGTCGCACCTGCGCACGACTGACTGCAAGTCCTACGCGCAGCGCATGAAGGGCAAGCAGGGCCGTTTCCGCGGCAACCTCAGCGGCAAGCGTGTCGACTTCTCCGGCCGCTCGGTCATCTCGCCAGACCCGAACCTGCGCATCGACGAGCTGGCGGTGCCGCTGCGGGTGGCGCGCGTGCTGACGTACCCGCAACGCGTGTTCGCCGGCAACTTGCAGCTCATGCGGCGGCTGGTTCGCAACGGCCCACACGTGCACCNGAGGCCATTGCGGCGCGGCTCAGCGTCGGCGACGTGGTGGAGCGTCACGTCATGAACGGCGACTACATCCTGTTCAACCGCCAGCCGTCCCTGCACCGCATTTCCCTCATGGCCCACCGCGCGCGCGTGCTGCCCTTCCGCACCTTTCGCTTCAACGAGTGCTGCTGTGCGCCGTACAACGCCGACTTCGACGGTGACGAGATGAACATCCACGTCGTGCAGACCGAGGAGGCCCGCGCAGAGGCGAAGGAGCTGATGCTGACATCGCAGAACATCATCACCGCCAAGAACGGCGAGCCGATCATTGCCTGCACG
Organism: Crithidia thermophila; assembly: GCA_030849055.1. Lineage (NCBI taxonomy): Eukaryota > Euglenozoa > Kinetoplastea > Trypanosomatida > Trypanosomatidae > Crithidia > Crithidia thermophila. The sequence continues at coordinate 21,539 of JASAOP010002456.1, read as the reverse complement.
CAGGATTTCCTGACGGCGGCCTACCTCGTCACCGCACGCGACGCCCTCTTCGACCGCGCGTCCTTCACGCAGATGGTGTCGCACTGGCTCGGGGCGGAGACGCAGTACGCGCTGCCGATCCCCGCCATTCTGAAGCCGGCGGAGCTGTGGACGGGCAAGCAGCTCATCGAGCTCATCCTGCGGCCGTCGCCAGAGACGCAGCTGCTGCTCAACCTCGAGGCGAAGGCGCGCTTCTACTCCGGCGCGGGGGCACACGACGACCCGGCGGAGGGCTACGTGGCTTTCCTGGACTCCCTCTTTATTTCCGGCCGCCTGGACAAGAAGTTGCTGGGCGGTGGTGCCAAGGACGGTCTCTTCGCCCGCCTCTACGCCCTCAGCGGCGGCGAGCAGACGGCGACGTGCATGACCCGCATCGCACAGTTCACGTCGCGCTACCTGCAGAATTACGGCTTCTCCCTCGGCCTCGGCGACGTCTCCCCAACGCCGTCGCTGAACGAGAAGAAAGCGGCGGTGCTGGCCGCCTCCTTCGACAAGTGCGAGCGCATGATCTCGCTCGCCAAGACGGGGCGTCTCATCCCAAAGCCCGGTATGACGGTGAAGCAGAGCTTGGAGGCGATGTTGAACGGGGAGCTGTCGCAGGTGCGTGACGCCTGCGGTTCCGCCGCCGTGCAGGCGCTCGACGCGAAGTCGAACGCGCCACTGATCATGGTCAACTCCGGCAGTAAAGGCAGTGCGCTGAACACGGCGCAGATGATGGCCTGTGTGGGGCAGCAGACCGTGAGCGGGAAGCGCATCATGAACGCGTTTCAGGATCGCGCGCTGCCGCACTTCCCGCGCTTTGCCGAAGACCCCGCCTCGCGCGGTTTCGTGGCGAGCTCCTTCTACTCCGGTCTTTCACCCACGGAGTTCTTCTTCCACGGCATGGCCGGTCGCGAGGGCATTGTCGATACCGCCGTGAAGACCGCCGAGACGGGCTACATTTACCGTCGTCTGAGCAAGGCGATGGAGAACTTGAGCGTCGGCTACGACGCCTCGGTGCGCAACGTGCAGGGCAGCATCGTGCAGCTCCGCTACGGCGAGGACGGGATGGACCCGTGGCTGATGGAGGGCACGCACGGCACCCCGCTCAACTTGGATCAGGAGTGGCTGAGCAGCCGCGCCGCCTACGCCCGCTTCCGCAAGCAGGTGGAATCCGTGCTGAACGCGCCGTCGAGCGCGGCGCAGGTGGCGACGGGTGGTGCCGCCGTCGTGATGGAGTACGCGCAGCTGTACACGGAGTGGCACGCCGTGTCGCTGCTGCCGGGCGAGGTAGACAGCTTCGTGCGGCGGTGCCTGCACGGCGACGAGGCAACGCTGACGGCTTGTGGACGTGTGCTGACAGCGGAGGAGACGCTGCGCCGCGGCCCGGCAGCACGCGGCGCTGCGGCGACGCCGCAATCGACCGGCCTGCAGTACCTGCGCATCTTCGCGCAGCACGGCACAGAGCGTCTGCGCAACGACTTCCAGGCCTTTTTCCACAAGAAGGAGGGCGAGCTGGTGAAGCTGCGCGAGAAGCTGCAGTTGCCAAAGGACCACCACGCGGGCATGCCGGAGACAGCAACCGCGGCCGCAGCAGCAAAGGCCTCCCTTGCTGGTGGAGCGGAGAAGGACGGGCGAATTACGAAGCGCAAGACGTCTGGAGCTGAGGCGGGTGCCACAGAAGCATCTGTGAAAGATGCGACCGCGAGGGAGATGGGCGCGTTTGCGGAGTCGCTGCAGGCGGAGCTGCTGCCGCTGACCCGCGGCATGCTTCTCCACTTTCTCACGGCGTGTGCGCGGAAGCTGCAGCGGAAGTTGTGCGAGCCCGGCACCCCGTGTGGCGCCATCGCCGCCCAGTCCGTCGGTGAGCCGAGTACGCAGATGACCCTGCGCACCTTCCACTTTGCCGGCGTGGCGAGCATGAGCATCACGCAAGGTGTGCCGCGCCTCGTGGAGGTGATCAACGCCAACAAGAACATCGCCACGCCCGTCATCACGGCGCCGATCAAGCTGGAAGACGACTTCACGAAGACGGACCTCGTTGACGCCACTCGCACCCAGTACCAGGCGGCGCGTGCGGTGAAGGGTCTGATGGAGCGCGTGCTGCTGAAGGAGGTGACGCGGGAGATGGTGGAGGTGGTGACGCCGCGGCAGTACTACATCCAAATCTTCCTCGACCTCGACCTCATCCAGCGCCTTCTGCTGCCGATTGACGCCGCCGTCGTGTGCCAGCGTCTCTACGCGGCGGCGGCGCGTCCCATGTCCCCGCTGCGCCACCTTTCCGAGGGCTGCATAGAGGTGGTGAGCCGCGACAGCCTTATCGTGAACTCGTACGAGACGGACCCCGCGCGGGTGCACTTCAACATCCAGCACCTGCTGACGCTGCTGCCCGAGCTCGTCGTGGGTGGCGTGCCAGGCGTGAATCGCGTCATGATCGCCGATAAAGGGGAGAAGCTCCTGGCAGAAGGGGCGGAGCTGCTGTCAGTGATGTCGCTCCCGTACGTTGACGGCATTCACACAACGTGCAACCACGTCGCCGTGGTCGAGCGTGCGCTTGGCATTGAGGCGGCGCGTGAGACGATCGTGAAGGAGATCACGAGCATTCTGCAGGCCTACTCGCTCAACATCGACATTCGCCACATCTACCTGCTGGCCGATGTCATGACGAGCCGCGGCGTGGTGCTCGGCATCACGCGCTACGGCATTCAGAAGATGAACAACAACGTCCTCACCATGGCGTCTTTTGAGCGCACCACCGAGCACCTGTACAACGCCGCCGTGTCGGAGCGCGAGGATGTCAATTTGAGCGTGTCGGAGAGCATCATCATCGGCAAGCCCATCCCACTCGGCACCAGCAGCTTTAACATTCTGCTCGACAAGGGCAGCGTGGCACCGCCAGGCAGCCAGACCGGCCGCATGGCGGGGCTCTCCGCGGCGGCGGCAGCGGCTGGCGTGTCGGCGGCGGCGGCGCGGCGCAGCGCTGCGAAGTCTGGCAAGAAGGTGGAGCCGACGCCAAAGGAAATGTATTTGCGCAACTCGTACGCGGCGTATGCGGCGGCGCACGGCGTGGGCAGCATTCGCAGTCGGCCGCAGCGGGGCAGCTACACGACTCGGCCGCTTTCTGCTGAGGGTGTTTTTCAGCTGGATCTCTTTGCCTAACAGTGGGGGAATGATACCCACACCCTGGAAAAAAAAAAAAAAACTAGGAAGTATTTGCGCGACGGGACAGCGATGATTTTTAGTGGCGGTGAACTGCAGCGCTCTTTTACATCGGAACGCAAAGGTCTGCAAAACTCAACTTTTTGAGAAGGTGAGAGGGTATGGAGGTGCTTTTGACTAACAGATAACCTAACACGTTTCTAATGGAAAAGCAAAGGTGAATTTTGAATGTTAATCACTTTCACTAATTAAACGAATAACTATTTTTCCGTGGTTCACATTTTTTTTTCTGTGTGTGGTTTCTCTGCTCTCTTGTGCTGTGCTGCTCTCTGATAGGTGAGAAGCAGCGATACCTTGTGTTCATTACCTATTTTGTTTTTCCCTCCTGCATGTTCGTCGTTAGATGCTCGCAACTTCTTATCATTGCGCAAACAGTAGAGAAACAAATGTGTTTCACAATTCAAATTGGCACGCATCTTAATGTTTTCCCGCTAAGCTGCTAGTTGTTTGTATATTGCTGCGACAGCATGCCAAAGCCATTGAGTCTCTTGCCACTGCACCGCTCGATTGCGGCATGCTCTGCTTCTATAGAGACCAATTGTTGCTCTAAGAACGTTGTAAACAAGCGTTGGCGCGAGACATGCACAGCGCTGCGTCGCAGTGTTTTCGTTGCTTACCTCAAAAATCGCGTTGGTTTTTTTTTTCCATTTTTGAGTTCTTGTTAATTTGTGAGCAACTTTGTCTTTAACTCTGCCATCTGCTTAATTTTCTTCTATTTTACATTTGACCAAACTATCACCACGACGACAAACAACACAAATACAACAAAAGGAAATTGTTTTCGAGTGTTTTTTTTTTTTTAGTTTCTCGTGACTCATTTTATCGCATACATTTGTTGAAATCTATTTTATCATTGTCTTGCCTTCAACTCACAACGGGCTGAATGTCCTTCCAACCAGCGCCTGCCACAGCGGCACCACTGTCCGTGCCGCAGAGGGCAACGCCGTCGTATCCGCCTGCGCCGACCAGCGCACCACCAGCGCCGACAGCAGCAACTAACACGGCGGCGGTGCAGCGAGGACCTTCACCAACAGCCTCCGCAGCACTTCAGCAACCACCACCGCCACCGCCATTGCCGCCAACCAAGCAGTTTCCCGGAGCCCCGCTCCCCTCGCAGCCGTCCACCGCCGCCACCACTTCTTCCACCGCTGCTGCGAACTTCGCCTCCTCCAAAAACACCTCCACCCAACGCAAAGTAGCGAAGCTGCTCGACATCACCACCAGCACCGAAATCAAGGACCTGGCCAGCTACGTGGATGAGATCTTGCCGGGCTACTTCTACAACATCGACGCGGACGGTGCCAAGCTGAAGGGGGACAGCGAAACCGCCTCGACGAGCAGCAACGCAGGCAGTCCGAACACCGCTGCCGCGGCGGCGACAGCGTCAATGGCGAGTGGGAAAGCCGTCATTTCTTCCGCATCACTGCGGTCCGCGCTGGACCATCGCGCCATCGACATGCACAAAAACTTTTTGCACGAGTTCACGGCCGTGTACGACAACTTTCAGCGCGTGGCGGCCAAGGTGAATGAGTTGCAGGAGAAATGCACCAGCCTGGAGGACGTCCTCGCCACGACCAGCTCGGAGGTTATCACGACCACGACAAGGACCACCAGCAGCACCGGCAGCAGTGGTGGTGGTGCTACTGCTTCCACCACCACCCCCGCCGGCAACACCGCGGCCAGCGCGGCAGACGACTTCTTCTACCAAATCCAGATGCACCAGGCGGAGCTGCAGCTCGTGCAGCACCACGAAAAGGAAGTGGACGAGTTCCGCAAGCAGCACCACTTTGGTCCAGCGGAGCAGCAGGTGCTCGACGAGGGCCCGGTGGACATGAACTTCCTGACGGTGCTGGAGCGCGCGCGGGAGGTGCACCGACGCAGCAGCGAGCTGATGCAGTCGCAGGAGTATCACCAAGGGGCGGCGGCGGTGATGGAGTCGACCTACGCCGCCATCTCCCGCGCCACCGAGAAGATTGCGCGGCACCTGTTGGCCACGGCGGGAACAGCGAGCAGCGCCGTGGCGGCGGCAGCAGGCCGTGGGGAGGTGAACGCGGTGGCCACGACGGGCGGCGTGGGCTCGATTGCGGCCGACGTGCCGGAGGTGACGGGCTTCCAGCTGCGCTGCGTGCGGCTGCTCTACGAGGAGAGCCCGTCGCTGCATGAGAAGTTCCTCGACGAGGTGGCCCGGCTGCGGCGCGCCTCCGTGCTGCGGCGCTACTTCCACCTTTTAACGACTGGCTCCGCCACCACCGCCAGCGGACTTTACCAGTCCGGCGGGCAGCCACGCACGGAGGAGGCGGCAGCGGCGGCGCTGGCGGGGCCTGGCATGGGTGCTCGCCCTCTCGAGGCGGAGCTGAACAACCCGACCTACTTCTTCAGCTCCCTGTGTGCGTGGCTGCACCAGACCATTGTGGAGGAACAAGATTTCTTGCACACCTTCTTCATGAGCGACGAGGCAGACACAGGGGCAGCGCGACGCGCACCCGATGCAGCGAGCGCCACGGCCGGCACCCAAGCCGCGGGAACTGTGGTGGAGGCCGATCGCGCGAAGCAGGACGCGGCCCGTCAGCGCGCGCTGCTCGACAGTGTCTTTGGTGGCGTTTGCAAGCACACCCGCGCGGCGCTGGACAACGTGCTGGAGCGACTCGGCCGGACCGCGTCGGCTCTCGGAGTGGCGAAGAATATTGAGGAGACGAGCGGGGCCGCCGACGGCAGCGCGGCCGCTACGGAGAAGGCGGCTTCGACTGCCGCACCGTACAAAGGCCCACGCGGGCTGACAGGGGGCCTCACGCGTCTCTTCATGGCCGCCACCGGCCGCGCCCCCGCCGCAGCGTTCCGTCGCAACGGCAGCGAGGAGGGCAACGCGATGCTGGCACGCTACGCCACCGTGACGACGCGAGCGCAGCTGGAGGCGGTGGCGGCGTCCACGCTGAGCGCGCCGCTGCAGGGCGTACAGACCTGCGTCACCCTCGTGCAGCTCTTCGAGTACTACACGGCGACGACGTTTGCGCCGCTGCTGGGGACGGAGTCGGCCCTGACGCGGCTGATCAGCGAGACGGCGCCGCAGCAGACCCGCGAGGTCTTTCAGCGTCTCCTGCGTGTACTGTCGGGGCATCTGTTGGACAGCACCGCGGGAATTATTCAGCGCACGGCCTCCCTGCGGCGACTGGCAGCGTCAAACGCGCTCAGCAGCACCGCAGCGGGGACGGAGGGACGTGCAACCGACGCCGCCGCTTCGCCACCTGCGACAACAAGCATTAGCAGCAACAACAACAAAACCAACAGCGGTAGCGACAGTGCATTGCGGTCCACCTACGTTCTCGATTTCCTGACCTCGTTGACTTATGGAGAGGAGATGGAAGGCGTGGCCAATGCGTCGATGGGCACCTCCCTCGGCGAGTCCAAGTCCGATCTCGCTGCCTCCACCTCCAACGCGAAGTTTCGCCAGGCCAACGATGGACAGGTGCAGCGGCACAGCGCACAGGATCTGCAGCGGGTGCTGTCGCAGCTGATTCTGCCCCCGTCGCCTGAGGTGGCGGCGTACTGTGACATGCTGGACACAGTGCTCAACGACACGGCTCGGCAGGCGGATCTGCTGCAGGCCATTTCCCAGCAGCAACAACAGCAGCAGCAGCAGCAGCAGCAGCAGTTGTCGATGGCAGGTACGACGAGCGCTTTTGAGGCGAGCGCAGACTCGGCGTTTCATCTGCGCACGGAGGTGAAGGCGTTTGTGTGCGAGCTGCTGCAGTCACTGTGGCGGTCTGCGCAGTCTGTGCAGGAGGATGCAACGTTGCGCCACCACCTCGACGACCTTTGCCGCAACATCCTCCAGTACAACGTCATGTTTCAGTTGCAGGAGATTATGGAGCGGCATTGCGACGTGCTCGATCTCTTGTGCGATGCGACGCCGCTGCATGAGGCAGCCGCGAACGGCAGCGACGGCGACGGCAGTAGCAGCATGCGACAGACACTCGACACGCTGCGTGGGGAGAGCGGGGCGGCCATGAACGCGCTGCGACGTCGCTTGCTGTCGCAGTGGGAGGCTGCCGTGGTCCGCTTCTACTTCCCACTGTCGACGGAGTCCGTGGTGGCCGCCGCCGCGCTGACCGTCAACGCCGCCGGCGCCTCATCTGGAGCTGCGCCGGAGACAGAGGAGCAGCGGCAGATGGCAGCGAAAAAAGACACTCGCCGTGTGCTGAAGCAGGTGGTGAATGTGTACAACACCGTCGCGTCGATGGGACACTTGCCAGAGCCAGTCCCGCTGCTGCCGGCGCTCTGCGGCAGTGAAGCGATGCGCCGGGAGGTGAGTGCGGAGGTGACCCGCTGCGTGGTGGAGCGCGTGTACCCGGCGGAGTTTGCGGCGCTGCAGCGCTTGCCGCCAAGCGAGGAGTTGGCCGCGGTGCAGGCAGAGATGTCGCCGCAAAATTTGTCCGTGCTGGTGGATTTTAGCTCCCTGGCTGCAACACCGATGTGAGACCAGCAGAGTTCACCGGTGTGTGTTTCTTGGTTGGGAAAGATCAGGGATGAGGGTGCGGAACTGTTGAGGTGTGTGTGTATATCTGTGCATGCGTGCTATCAGATCTGCTCTGAGAGAGGAAAAGGAGGGGGAGAAATGATAAAATGCAGTGTTTAATAGCCTCTCGGTTGGCGGACCGAGCCGGTTTTAGTCATGCTGCGTCACTTTCTTTTTTGTTGAGCTGCATTATCTTTTTACTTCGTACTTGCTTTCAAAAAAGGAAAAAAAACAAAATGAAGTGCTGTTTCAAAACTGTTTTGACGGCCGAAGACACACACACACCAAAAAAAAAAAAAAACACTCATCTGCAAGCGCATGGGTGTCGTGGCTTAAAGGGTTGTTTTGCAAATCAGCTTTGCTTGTTGATCAAAAAAAAAAAAAAAAAGAATTGAATTAGTTCTGCAACATCTCAACCTTCACTGGATACTCTTAGCACATATTCTGCAACGATTCAAGAACTTGCTTTCTTTTCAACTCCTTTCAAAACATTTTCTTCATTTTTTTTTCTGTCCCTCTTGTAAACGCCTTGCACTCAGTTTGCACTATTATTTATCTTGTATTTTGCTATTGTTTTGTTTGAAAGTAGTTTCGCGCATCCGCCTGTTTCTTCTTATACGCGAAATAGCATCTCCTCACTATCTACTAACTTCCATTCATTCCTTTGTGCCCACATTTCGCATCGCAAGTTTGGTTAGCTGAGGTAACACACACACACACACACACAGACACACACACACGCTCAGTCCAAGGAAAACCCCACGCTAATCGACCGACGTTTTGTCCGATTGAAAAAGCCAAAGTTGAACGGCTTCATTCTTCACTCGGTATCGCACATATTTCTTTTTCGCAACCGCTAATAAATCTCTCCTCGTATATAATTATTCGAAGTGTTAACGCTAATTAAGAACACTTTTGACCTCTTTGACAGCCATCTTGTCTCACCCGCACTGAGCCATTCAGCAATTGCAGAATTACACTTCTTGCTTTTTTCTTGCTTTTCTTTTTTTAAATCTGCCTCGTTGAACTTTAACTTAAAAAAAAAGGAAAAAATTATGAAGCACTTTCTTTCCATGCGACTTTGGACCAGCCTCGCGCTGGCGCTGCTCCTGTGCGGGTTTTGGGTGTCGCACACGCACGCTCTCACCGCGACCAACCCGCGCGATGAGGTCGCGGAGGACGTCCCTGCCACAGCCGCCGCCGCCGCATCAGCGACAACGCAGACGAACGAGCCTGTGCAGGTCTTCATGTGCGCCGACAGTGGGGAGTACTCTGGCGCGCATGAGCTGGGCATCTTGCAGAAGTCGATGGAGGAGGCGGAGGTGCTGGCGCTGCGGCACTGCCAGTCCGCCCAGCTGGGCTACATCCGCCACGCCGACGGCCACCGCATCCGCAGTCTGACCGTCACCACCGGCATCGGCTACGTCAGCGCGACGCTGTGCACGAACAGTGTGCTGCGCCTCCGCCGCGAGCGCCAGGTGACCTTCACGTCGGTCGTCTTCATCGGCACCTCGGGCTTCTCGCCGATGGTCGGCGGGTGGGACCCGACGAACACGGCCGCCTACGCCGACTTTATGACGAAGCAGCGGGAGGCGATGCTGCACGGGGAGCCGGACGCGACGCGGCCCGACGCACCGCCTGCGCTCTTCAAGACGCTGCAGGAGGTGCGGGCGGCGCAGGCGGAGGAGGCGGCGCGGCGCACAGACGCCGTGGACGCGGGCGTCGACTTCCCGCTACCTATGCCGTCGCAGTTGAACTTTGAGATGACGGAGAACGGCGCGCAGCTGGAGCAGGACGGGTGTGCGCCACGACTCGCCGGGGAGGCGACGCCCCTCGCCGTGGGCAGCATCTGCGTGACCTCGTCCGCGTTTCTGATGGAGTCTGGCAGCTGCACGGAGCGGGCACGTCACACGCAGTGCAGCCGCCCGCACTGCTCGGGCTTCCAGAACAGCCTGAGCAGCGAGGCGAAGATGTACTTCAAGAAGGACGACTTGGCGAGAGAGATCGAGGCAGCCTCGCAGGGCCGCGCGTGGCCGGAGATGTCAGACGTGGTAAAGGCGGGCATGCAGCGCTTCTGGGCCGCCAACGAGGCGATGGAGCCGGCGGGTCGCGTCGCGCCCGCCAGCCCGTCCTTTGTGACGTGTGCGGAGTCGACCGTCAACGCCATCAACGTCGGCGCCGAGCGTGACTTCTTGTGCCGCGAGTACACCGCCTACACGCTGAATATGATGCAGCGGTACACCGCGGGGCCGCACCGCGACGCTGATCCGGTGCGTGCGCCGCTGACGGTGAACGACGTGGTCTGCGTGCAGGCGATGGAGGCGATTGGCTTCTTGCGCTCCATGTCGGTAGACGCCTCTGCCGCGGACATCCCGCTGGCGGTGCTGCGGACGGCGTCGAACTACGACATGTACCCGCTCAAGAAGGTGTACGTGAAGCCGGCGGTGTGGCGGGCGGCGCTGGCGGCGAAGAGGATTGCCGTCAGCCCTGCCGTCGCGGCGGCGGTGGAGGCGACGTCGCCGAACGCCACCGCCGCGGACGCGGAGCCGAGCATTGCGGCCTACACGTGGCAGCAGAACTTCGAGTTTATGCCGGCCGACGAGTACGAGAAGTTCGTTGTCGCCTCCTTCCACTACTCGGTGGAGACGGTGACGTTTGTCGTGTCCAACTACTTCTTTGGTGGACGAAAGTTTGAGTAGTTTCGCTGCACGCTAGTACGTTTTGTGTGGATGTACCTCTGCGTGGTCGAGAGGAGCGATGGTGAAGGAGGGTGTCACGTAGCTGAGGTTGCAATTGTGGAGCTCAACGCATAAGTTTTCTTTCGCAAAATCACGCCACAGAGGCTAACGAACGAAACATACTATAAACAGCCGAACTCACTCCTTTTTTTGTGCTTAGGAACAAACACCTTCGTCTGCTTACTTGTGACTATATGCGGGGAGGAGAAAAAGGAGAAGCGTTTTCTCTTTGCATGGCATAGGTAGAGGCTTGGTATCGCAAAAGAGACAGAGGAGAGATGGCTCTGTGGTTTACGTATGCAGAAATCACTGAGAGCACTTTTCAATCTGCGAACTCGGACATTAAGTTTCCAGACAGGCTCATTAAAAAAAAAGATAAGAAGTCGATGCAACAATAAAACGCCAATCGTATTTTCGACCCCTTTACCCTTTTCCTTCTCCCTTTTCGTCTTATTTAAACCGATGCAATGCTGGAGGATCACAGTAGTGTTTTTTCCGGCTCTTTTTTTTTCATTTATTTGGCGTTAAGAAAGAAAGGAGCATATACAGAGTTGAATATATTCCTTTTTTTTTACCGTGCAGAGGAAAAGAGGTTGTTTGGTCAAACTCGTTTTGTCTTTTCGCAATTTGACTTTTTGCAGCTTGAAACGTAAAAAGTCTCTGTCTAAGTTCTGGTTTTGTAATAAATCATTCGCGTTACTTGTCGTGATTTTCCTTTTTTTCTTCTCTTCTTCTTCAGTAAATTTGTATAATTAATCTATCGTAAACTCCAAGAAAGAAAGCTCCAAGAAGTAGACGTAGATCAGCACAAACTGGAACATCAAGTGAAGCTTTTCATTTCACCAACTGACTGCAGTATTAATCGAAGTCTGCGGTGCCGACGAGAAATTTAGTTGTTTTGCTTCCTTTTTTTTTTCCTTTCTGGTCAGCGACATTTCACCATGCTGCCTCAGTATCTGATGAACGCCGTGTGCGTGCTGGTGGCCGCGTACATGCTATTTGTCTACACCACTCGCGACGGCATCGACCTGCCACGCCCGCAGCACGGCTACTACTTCGTGCCCAACGAAACGCAGAAGCTGATCGCCGAGGCAAACAAGGAGGCAGCGCGCGTGCTGGCTGCGCGGGAGGCTCACCAGGCGCAGCTCGGCGCCGGTGCCGCTTCGACGATCGCGTCGTCGACGGCCTTAACGCAGTACGGCGTGGCGCTTAAGGAAGGGGATGAGGCGCTCGAAGCCACCATTCAGTACGTCCACCAGTACCGTCGCCTCGCTGCCCAGGCGGAGGCGCAGCACCACCGCGAGCATCACGAGGGTGGGCACACCACCACGGACGCTACGGATGCCGCCGCTGCCGGCCAGCAGTCGCCTGTCCGCGTGCACGTCTTCCTGGCAGCGGACAACGGCACCTACTCGGGGATGCACGAGCTGTACTTTATCCGCGCGGCGATGCGGTACAGCACGCCGATCGAGATCGACGGCTGCCGCTCCGCCTCGTTCGGGTTTCTGGAGAAGCCGCAGCGGGACGCGCTGACGTGGAGTGTGCAGAACAGCCAGCGTGGCGCCAACGAGAGTGCGCGCAAAGGTCTGCGGAAGATTCCGGTACTGGCGGTCACCACCGGCATCTACGTCACCAGTGCGGCGGCGTGCACGGCGGCGGTGATGGAGCTGCCCATGTTCGACGTTCAGAGCGTCACCCTCATCGGCACGGCGGGCGTGTCGCCCGTCGTCGGCGGCGGCGGCTGGGACGCCAACGTGCCGCCCGCCGCGCTGGCTGGCAAGTCCGTCGAGCAACAGGAGAAGGCCACCAACCCGGTGTGCCAGCAGCACTGGTCGCCCAACGCGGAGAAGATCGCGCTCGGCTCCGTCTGCGTCACCTACGGCGCGCTGCTGCAGGAGTGCGGGCACTGCATCGAGGAAAACGAGCTGACCTCTCTGTGCGCGCGGCCGCGGTGCACGATGCACAACTCCACAACCTTCTTCGGCCCGTGCGGGTTTCGCCACCCGAGCTTCGCCTTTGCGGAGCAGATGAAGGGCGCGATGTACCGGAAGCCGTTCCCGACGCCGCCGGCGGTGGTGAAGGAGGCGATGCAGGCCTTCTGGGAGGTCAACGACGCCGTGCCGGAGTACGTGCCTGCCGAGGAACCCGGGAAGCGCAAGAAGGCGCAGCCCAAGTCGAAGCGCATGCGGGCCCAGGCGGACGCCGCACAGCCGGCCAACGCGTCCGAAAGCATTCTCTCCTACAACCGTGTCCCCCCAACCGCACCGATGCTGTTGAACTGTGCGGAGGTGGCGACGAGCCAGATTCTGGCCGGGCCGCGCTCGGATATTCTGTGCCGGCAGTACACGGAGGAGCTGTTTGAAGGCCTCTACCCAGCCAAGGAGCTGTCCTGCGTGCAGGCGATGGAGGGGATGGGAGTCTTGCACGTAATGACGCGCGAGTACCCGAACGTGCCCGTTGCGATTGTGCGTGGGGCGTCCAACTACGACATGTTCCCCTTGTCCCGCAACGTGCACCTGCTGAACCGCACGCGGAACGCCAACAACGTCGTGAAGGACGAGTGGTACGTCTCGTGGGACCAGAAGGAGTTCTACGTGAGCGATGACGTTTTCCATCAGTTCACCAAGGCGTCGTACCGCTACTCCATCGAGGCGGCGAGTGCGGTGGTGCTGAACTACTTCCTCAGCGCAGAGACGGTTTTGCCCGGCATGACGTAGGAAAGGTACGAAAAAAGAAAAAAAAGAAAGAGACGAATCGAAGGACAAAAAAGAAAAAGATGGGACTCACCAGAAAAAAAATTTTTTTTTCCTTTTCCAGGTGCCCCTACACTTTTCTGTACCTTTATTGGCACGCAGAAAACGTTGATGAATTTATTTATTACGAAAAAAGAGTATGCGGGAGGATGGTGTGCTGCAAATTGTCTCTTTGCTCGTGAACCGCAAGTTGAATGCGGGTCTCTGTCACCTCCATCTTTAATGAGAGCTTAAAGAGTGGAAAAGCAAACGATTACTCCACTGTTCAGAGCGCGAAAGCGCAGACTTTTTTGTGGCGCTTTTTTATTTGTTTCTCTACACTTAACGACATAATTTAAGAAGAGACAATTCTGTAAGTAATACTTATAAGCTTTTTTTTTTTTTGCTCGCATCAATATATGTTTATCACACCTTTCCATTTTCTCTGTATTGCAATCGCTCTGCTTCATTGAGGAAGCAGTTTGTTTAAACGAGAGAAAAAGAACACAGCAACTTTGAAAAGACATCTTTTGTCAAATGCCAGGCGCACCCTAGACGCAACGCTCAACGTCGTACGTGAGCACGTTTGCAGGCTCGTGAAGTGATTGCCTTTTTATTGAAGGCTGTGTCTCTGCTAGCCGAAAAATCAACAAATTACTTTGGTTACAGAAGAACAGAACTGGGCGTCTCCTTGGGACTCCGTGCAGCTTCTCTTTATTTGAATTCAGGCACACTGCTGAGCAGCTTCTTGACACTTTGAATCCCATTGTCCATTTCTCCTTTGCTTTCTTTTTCTCTGCTTCTTTTTTTCTTAAATCCGTCTGATTCTTAGTGTTCCCTACTCGCATCATCGAGCAGCGAACAATTTGCGTTGAGCAGACGCCCCCGCACGCATACGCACACACACGCGCGCAAAACATCGCGTGTGTTGTCTAGAACTCTCTCTTCTCTGTCGTCGTCGTACTGCAATTCCTTCTTTTTTTTTTTTTGCGCGCTTCTCCACTTTTCTGATCTCTCCTTTGTAGCACGATGGTCTTCTACTCCCTCGTACTTGTCATGAAGCCGCGGCCGCGGAAGAACACTTCGCAGGCCCTTCGCGAGATCGCTGTCAACGTGTACAACCACGGCGGCCTGATCCGCAAAATGACCAACGAGGGCATTCTTCGCCCCTACAGCCGTTTCCGTGACGCCGACAACACCGCCATCACGTACGCCCGCTACGTCACGCTGCAGCTGGACATGGGCGAGGAGCAGATGAACAAGGTGGAGAAGATGATCCGCGAGCACGCGGACGTCAACATCACGCTCCGCCTGAACAACCTGGAGCGTCCGGTTGGGGTGAAGCACAACAAACAGAATGCGGCTGCGTACTTCCCGCTGGACACGTTTACGCGCTTAGAGGAGGAGATCAACTGGCCGCCGCAGGTGTCGGGCGACGTGTACGAGCAGCTGGACATGAACTGGAAAGAGTTCTCTCGCACACGCTGGTCCAACTACCTTCGCAGCTAACCGCGCGATCTGAGTAGGGCGGATACCAAACAAGTTAAATGCTAACCTCTTCACAATTTTTTGTTTCAAATAAGGTTGAGCCGTGTGTGTTGGCGAAGCTGATGTTGATGGTAGCGAACTAGGCACCGCACATTTGCATGTGCGTGGTGGCTTTGTTGTTTGTCTTGATGTTGAAAGGTTTGACCTGTGTCGCTTCATTTTGCCAAAATTAAAATGTTGTCACGCTGACAAAAATGTGTGTGAAACCGATGAATGGCATTGCAGTTGTGTGTTGCGAGCGGCACTGTTAGCAGTCATTGAACACTGCTTCTCAGTTTTCTATTTCGCTGTTGTTTAACGATGATTGTGAGACTTGAGCAGAGCGAAGCATTGATAGACGATGAAAGAGTACTTTGGTGTTGGGACCCAGCACAGTTTTTTGTCCGCAGCATAGGCCGTCATTTTTTTTTTTTTTTTGTGTGTCTGACGATGCTTCTTGACCTACTTTCTCTGCCAATTTCTCCACACATCCTGTAAAGCCCACTGCCTTCTCTCTTTCTCGCAATTTGTTTTGTTAATTCATCTCAAGAAAGATCAGACAACACTCGAAGCAAAAAAAAAAAAAAAACGCAGTGCACACATTAAAAAAAAAAAATTGTTACTTACTAAAGAAGCACGTCAACAATGCCTGCCTCTGCTCCCTCGGACGACCTTGCCCGCCTTCGGGAAGAGCTGGCACGCGAGGAGGCGGAGTTAATGGCGCTCGAGATCGATGTGGAGGCCAAGGCGGCCCAGCTTGGCTACCTCCACACTGAGTACACCCTCAACAAGACGCGACTCTGCCACCACTACGAGCCGCGTCTGGAGCCGCTGCGCACCATCACCTGTGCCGCAGCGGAGAAGGAGTCGCTGCTGCTGCTGCAGATCGAGTGGCTGGAGCGTCTCATCGTGGAGCAGGAGCGGCGCTCGCAGGGCGGCGTCTTCATCGAAACGCGCGACATGAAACCCGCGGCGGAGGAGTATTTGAAAAAGGTGGAGCAGACGCTGCTGCGGTGCTACGAGCACATCGCCGAGTGCCCCGAGGAGGCGCTGCGCATGATCAGCCAGTACGAGTGCCCACCCGATGACGCGATTGCCACGATGCAGCTCGTCATGCGGGTGCGCGGGGAGCCGCCAGAGGAGTGCACCTGGGCCGCTGCACAGGTGCTCCTGAGCTACAACTACTTCCACGACTTCTTCGCGACCCGCAGTGGCAGCCTACTGAAGCGGTGCGATATTCTCAGCGATGCCCTGTTGAGCGAGCTGGAGCTGTTCTGCGCCAACCCGCACCACGCCGTGGCCGCCCTGTACAAGATTAGCACACCGATCGGATGCATGGGGGAGTGGCTGCGTGCCATTCGCGATTACTACCGCGTGAAGGTGGTGACGGCGCCGGTGCTGCTGACGCGCAACACGGCCACCTTGCGCGAGACGCAGCGTGCGCGGAGCTGGCTGCGGGCCGTGAGCCTGGGAGACGACGGGGCTTCTGCTGTGGCCACCACCACGCAGCCTGTACCCCAGGTGGAGGAAGGAAGTAGCACAAGTACAGCTGCTGCTGCTAGTGCCAGCGCGGTAGTGGCAAATGCGCCAACGGAAGTTGCTGAGGATGCGGAGATGCAGGCGGCGCTGCAGTCCTACGAGACCGTCAAGGAGAATCTGCAGCAGTGCACTCAGTCTGCCGCAGAGGCGACGGAGCTGCTGACGAGTCTGCGACACCGCCTTCATCGGCTGCGGGAGAGTGTGCGGGCTGCCGAGCACGAGCGTGCGTCGATTGAGCGGGAGATGGAGGAGAAGTTGGAGGAGGTGCGGGGCAACTACGATGGCACGATGGTGCCGCTGGAGGATCAGCTGGAGGGCACCACAGAGACGTTTGTGCAGCGCATCACCCGCAAGGCGCCTGCTGTTGCGGCAACCCCGCCGACGCAGAGCGCAGGGAATACACCGGTGAGCACCTCAGCGTAGAGAATTGTCATTCTGTTCCTCTTTTGCTGGTGTTCTTAATTGCAAGCGTCGCATGGCTGGGGGTTCTTATACAGTTTTTGTTGTGGGCTTTTTGTGATGATGCTGGCTGGCGTTGAAGCATGTTTATTAGTTTTCTTTAAATGTAAATTATTCAAAATTCTGAACTGAAGCTCGTTGTTTTTACCGCTGTTTTCCTGTTCGGCACTTTTGAGTCCGAAGAAAAATCACGTGGCTCTGTTCTGTTTTTTTTTTTTTTCCTTATCAAGTTTTGTTCTGGACGAGAAGCGAGCGTCCCCTAACCATGTATAACTTGTGACAATTTCAAGTCATTTATTGTCAATTGTTGAGAATTGAAACCGAAGAAATGAAAACAATGCACTTCTTAAAAACGACGCCTTGGCAGGGAAACATAAGTTTCAAAGCAGCAAGCAACTACAGACAACACTAGAATTGCATGCATTCGTTTTATCGAAGCCAGCGCGCAAGACGGACATCCTTGCTTGAATCTGCTTTCAACTCTTTTTAGGATTCAACGTTCTGCGATCTCTTGCTTGTGCCTGCTTGCACGGCAGTGGTGCACAAACAAAAGTGCGAGTTTGCTTTTTGTTGCTTGTGACGCGAAGATCAATCTTGTGAATAAGAAGCGCCGTTAGACTCCTCCTTTTACTGTTCTCTTTCTCATCAAACGGGTATCTGATCTATCTTTGTTTAAAGTAAAGCCAAAGCAACGAAAACATACTCAACAACGGCTCAAAGATGATGCCCAGTCGGGTGTACACGTGCGCAGAATTTGTTGCTCAACTACCGGCACTCTTGCAGCGCTACCCAAAGGCGGTGCAGTTGCGTCTGGAGCTTCCACCATTGACACCAACAGATACCGTCACTCAGCAAGTCGCGGCCGCCACTTCCTCCTGTGCTTTCACTTCATCTTTTCCTTCGCAGCTGAGCTGCGCAGATAGCGCGGCCGATTTTGTAACTTTCAACGCTACACTATTGAATAGCGGCATTGACGCAGACAGCGAACGTGGCAGCGAGTCTGCTGGAGCTGGAGCGGCTCTTTTTTCTCCGTCGTCATCGTGCGCGGAAGCCGCGAGAGTGTCAAGTGAGGAGGCCTCTTTTGTCGAAGCTGTCTCCACGGTTGTCGCGCACACTTCCAGTCTCACGTTGCCGTGGTGTGCACAGGTGCAGCATGTGCTGAGCGTCATGTCCCTCCTGAACACCGCCACAAGCATTCATTCAGAAAAATTGCCATGCACGGTGACCCAATTTTCTTGCTCGTGTCCAGTCAACGAGTTCACAGAAAGCGAGGGTAAGGAAGGCGCTGGAGGTAGCGTGTTCGCTGGTGTGTCGACCTTCGTGGTGCGCCTCGCTCCTTTCGTGCCGCCGCTGCAGTGGAATCGTGACGTGGATGGAGTTCTCGGCTCACATCAGAGTGTGTGTTTGTCGGGTACCTGCCATCTGCACGACGGCATAACATCAACAACAAAGTTTTCAGAGAATTCGGTGTGTGGGGCTGCACGGGGGCAGGGAAGCTGCGGTGGTGCGGGTGACACTGCTGCTGCTGCTGCTGGCACTGCGACAAGTTTGACAGAAAAAGTCGTGCCAGCACGTCGATACGCAGACGTGCCGCCCTCACAGAGATCCAGATACGAAGACGTAACTAAGACGAGCTCGTCAACGATTCTCTGCTGTGGTCGAAATGCAACAGAGCTGCCAACGTCATTAGTACCACCCTCCCTACCGCCGCCACCACCGCCACTGCCGTTTCGTGTCGCTGCAGTGCTCAACGGAAGCGTGCCGCTGCCACGAGACTCCAGTGTGACAAACGGTGTTTGCGTCCTCTGTCTGGTTGCTGTGGACGGCCGCCCTCTGATGGGTGGAAATGCGGCCCCAACAACAGCGCAGACATTCTACTCCTCCACTTCTAACACCTCGTCGACTGCTTCCGAACGCGCTTTCGATTTTCTCTGTGACTTTCTTGCAGAGGACGTTATCCCGCGTGTGAGCTTGGACGTCGTGAACGGTGCGTGGATGGTGCGCAGCGATGGTGATCGCGACGGCCTCTGGTGCGACGTGTGCGGCGTCCGTGAGCGACTCGGCAACAGCTTCCTCATCACGTTCCCCCACCAGTATCAAGGCATCGCCCGCTGTCAACTCCGCCGTCTTCTTTTTGCCCTAGACGTGTCCAGCAGCCTGCTGGCTGCCGTGATGACGCGGCCGAACACAAAGGCAGACGCAGGCACGGAGAGAGCCAAGCGTGCTGCGCGCAGCCATGCAGGCCACCAAGTCGCCGCGGCTCTCCAGGAGGCACTGGGCCGGCTGGTCTCGGCCAACGTCGACGTCTGCAGTTTTGTGCAACGGGACAGGCGGACTTGTGGTGCCGACATCAACATCGGGCAACCCACAGCGGCAACAGCAGCAACAGTCGTACCGAATGCAGGTGCAGCAGCGATGCTAACACGCGAGATGTTGCGCCGCAGCATTGCCGAAAGCGTCAGCCGGCTCGTGTCGCTGTCCAAGCGGCCGGAGTTTAAGGCAGAGGTAGTGCGCTTGCTGTGGGGCAGCGCCGCTGAGAACTCTTCCGCTTTGACATTGGCCACAGTTGGTGGTGGTGACACAGGCACAGGTGGGCGAGTGAGTGGGACATCGGTGTCTGCAACTGCCATTCAGCGTAAAATTGAGGAACGCCTTTTGGCGGCTTTTCCAGATTGACTTCACCTTTTTTCCCTCTTTATTCCAGAAGCTGTCGTTGTTTAAAGGCAGCATTTCGATCGTCTCTATTTTCTTTTTCCTGCTGATTTTCTGCTAGATTTAAAATTTCATTAGAAAGCAAGATGTTTATCTGAAGCTTACTTAAGAGAAGTGGTGATTTACGGCAACAGAGCAAAGACATTACAGGCGTAATGTTGAGCCATGCGGATTTTTTTCCTGGAATTAAGCTGCTTGCTGGACACACAAAATAAAGAAGCTTCGCACTGCTCTCTCTCTCTGCTTGCGTTTACGTGGCTGCGCCAAAGAAGGGAAGCATTTGAATGCCTTTATTGCAAACTCCACCATTTACTGTATTCGCATTCTTTCCTCCTCTTTGTTTCTAGGAACACCCGCGCGAAACAACGCATTCTTTTTCACACTGTTGCTCGAAAACGACTTTCTTTTCCTAAAAATACACCACATACACGGTAGCAATAGAGAAAAAAAAGTTTTTTTTTTTTCTCCTCAATCCAAAAAATTGAAACCATCAGTTTCCCAGACCTTGCCATGTCTGTTCGTCTGCTGCACCCACGTGTGCGACTGCTCTATCTAGAGTTCATGTACCTTCTTCCGCAGCTCAACAGCTTCTACACCCCACGAGCAGCCACCACAGCCACCAGCACATTGACGTCAGCGTCGTCCTCATCAACACCGTCACCCGCGCTGTCTCGACCGTTTTTCTTGCGGATCGCCCACGACCACCCGGCCGCCGCGCTCCTCCGACAGGCGCGTGTTGTGGAGTTTGAAACGCACCGCTTCCGGCAGACGAAATCGGCTGCGGCGCCGCCCCCACACGCCGACGAGAGCGTGGTCGTGTTTAAGCTGCAGACCCACGACGAGATGCAGCTGCTAGACGCCTACATGCCACAAAACTGGCGCAATAGCACGCAAACAGCTAATGTTTCGACATCTGCGGCAGCACCAGCTGCTCCCACTCCAGAGTCTGAATTTCGCGCGCACGTGCAGCGTCTTTTCTACGCCAATGCGCTTCTCCCCGTCGAAGGGCCGGAGTGGAAGCGTTGTCTGGCACGGGGCCGATATGAACTTCGAGGGATACAGAACGTCCTGCACGTGCGCAAGTACCGCGCGCTGCACAAGCGGTACGGCTGGGCCTCGCAGCTTTCTCGGCCGGAACTGGAGGCCGTGTGGGCGGGGGACATTGGACAGGTGGAGCAGGCACTGCTGGGGCTGTCGAACAAAGACGTGTACGGCTACGCCGAAGAAGAGGGGAAGGAAGAAGAGGGAGGAGAGAGAAAGGAAAAGGAGAGGATTGGGAACGCTGATGAAGCTGCTGCGATGCAATGAGTTTAGAGCGGAGAGTTATGCGAGACGCAGTATGTCATGCTTTCCCCCTCCTCTTTTCCGCTTTGTACACGAGGTGCTATGTTTGCAACTTTGCGAACACCATTCACTTTTTTTTATGATTGATTGATTGTTTCACTTAAACGCTTACTCTTTTTCTTTTCCTATTTTTCATGAAAGGTACTGCTTTTTCAACGCCTTTTTTTTGCTGTTTTCCCGGCTAACGTCGCACTACCATTGTGCCTGCTTCAGCGTCTCATCAAGAGCTTTCTATATTACCAAATAATCTTTTTAAAGAAAAAAACCCTTTTTGTGTTTCAGTCACAAAAGTACATTCTGCCCAAATGCTCACCCAAATAAGAAAAGTTTTCATTTATCGAATGTTGCCGTAAACGCTCTTTGTCACATTCTCACTTGGTTGGAAGAAATTGAAAAAATATGCTTTTTTTTATTGCCTAAATTAGCGCAACTCATTCAGCTTGAGTGCACAACGGCTCCTCTTTTGACTCGCGTTTGCAAAGTTTTTTCATCATTTCTCTTCTTTTTTCACTCTCTCTCCTATTCTCAACCATTCACCCATTCACGCGCACTGTCGCATTTTTTTAAAACCTTTTTTTACAGTGTGAGTTCACGCGTAGCAACGCATTACTTTACTTTCCCAGCACCCTCTCGCGCTTAGAAAGCCACAAGTTTCGCAATCATGCCGCCGAAGATGGGACAGTCCAAGAAGGCCAAGATGGAGGCCGCCAACAAGAGCTCGAAGAAGACGACCAAGAA
>JASAOP010002455.1:0-24006 GCA_030849055.1 Crithidia thermophila | reverse complement strand
AGATAATTTGTGGGATTCAACGTTAAAACGTGAAGAAAAGGTTGATAACTGAGAGGTTTTTGTGTCTGATGTGTGTATGGAGAACCAAATGTTGAGTTCTAAAGTGTATTGTTGCTCAGTTTTTCACAGCAGTCCACGCGTGGCGTCCTTGTTACCTCATAGACTGCGACACCTTTACGTCGAGGTACTATCATGATCTCAACCTCTTTTTCTTTCTCTCTCTAAAAATTCTTTATTGACTTTCTTGCTTTTTCAATGTCCTAAATGTTACCAGAGCTGCGCATTACAGCGTTTTGTCTATTTCTCCTTCTTACTGTAGAAAGCTGCCTTTTTTTTCTCCTCCTTTTTTTTTAATAATCACTTCTGTTTTTTGATCAAGAATAATGTCTCTAAAGATCAAGGCTATCTTCACCGATCTGGACGGCACGCTGTACAACGCGCAGCACACAATTTCCGATCGTACTGCTAAGGCAATTGCTGCTCTCAAGAAGAAAGGTATTCCTTTTATTGTGGCGACCGGCCGCCCGTTCCCGGACGTGTTCGCGAACCTGGAGACGACGGGGCTGAAGCCAGACTTCATCATTACCAGCAACGGCTCACGTGTGCACGACGCAAATCATGAGCTGGTGTTTGCGCGTGACTTGAATCCGGAGAGCGTGTGTCGCATTTTCCAGCTCCCGACAGACTTGGACGACGACGGTTTTGTCAACCCGACATCTCCAAATCGCGACATCCAGTACAACCTCAACTGCAACGCGCGGTGGCTGACCAATGAGCGCCGTGAGGAGATTCGCGCGATGTTCCACCCGTCGCTGAATTACGAGGAAGTTGACCCACTGGAGCAGACCCCAGAGACGCTGTCCGGCACGCACAGCATGTACGGCTGGGGCAAGCACGAGGATCTCGTTTGTGTCCAAAAGTTCATTGCGCGGGAACTGCCTGATGTCGCGTCGGCCTTCCCGCTGCCGCACATCCTCGACTGCTTCCCGCAGGGGAATCACAAGGGTGTCGCGGTGCAGAAAGTGTGCGAGAAGCTGAACATTTCTCCGAGCGAAGTCATCGCGTTTGGCGACGGCATGAACGACGTGCAGATGCTGCTGGAGGTCGGTCAAGGGTTTGTGATGGCCAACGCGGCACCGATGGTGAAGGAAGCCACGCGAGGGCTTCCGATCATTGGCTCGAACTCGGAAGATGCCGTGGCGGTGAAAATTGAGGAGCTCATGGCTGCAGAAGCTTTCTAAAAAAAAAAAAACGAAGAAAACGAAATCGTTAACAACAAAAGTAGGATTTAAATGTAAACATAAATCCCTTCAAAAGTTAATTAGTTTTATTATTTACCAAATGAGATGTTGACGAAACCTTCAAAAGACTTTTTTCCCTGCTTTGTCAGGTTTCTTTTTATTATGAAAGTGCACCCTATCGCGGTGGCGTTGTATTATTAACGCACTGTTTGGAAATGGGAAGGCTTCCTAGTTCTCTCATTTTCACACTGATATCTCCCGCGCCGGGAGCGTGTGTTTGTATAGTTTTCTTTTTTTTTTTCTGCCCTTAGTGTTTGTCTTCCACTTCTCTTTCTCCCATTTTATGCGACGACCTCGTTTCTAGAACGGTATCCTTTTTTTTTTTAAAGAAGTGATACGGATTGTTTTATTTCCGGATCTCCAAAACGTTTTAGCTATCATCATTATCTCAGCTGCAATTTAAAAAAAAAAGTACTTCGTATTACCAACGTTTCTGGACCTAAAAAGTAAAAAGCAGTTATCAGAACTATGACGAATGTGCTGGTTGTATGACGGAGTTTTCTTTTTCAAGAATAATAGCACTTTTATTGCTGCTGTTCATGCGACCGCCGTCACTCTTCGCTCACCTAAAAAAAAAAAAAGAAACGTAGGAAATCTTGAGGCACGCAGTGCCGATTGTTTTTTGGTGCCTTGATAATTGTTTCACCTTCCACTTTCTTTCCTGCATTTTTGGCCTCTTTTTTTTTTGATTGTTTTTGCTTCGTTTCACATTCGGTTACTCTACATTCACTTTGCTTTTTGTTGATGGTAGGACATACAAAAAAAAAAAAGCGAGCAGTTTATCAAAGTTTAGCATAATGACGATTAAAGCTGTCTTTGTTGACATGGATGGCACCCTCTTTGACTCGGACCATCACATCAGCGAGCGCACGGTGAAAGCGATTCATGCATTGAAAGAAAAAGGCGTTTACTTTATCGTAGCGACGGGTCGGCCCTTTCCCGACGTTTTTGGCAACCTTGACAAGGCCAACCTGCATCCGGATTTTATCATCACCAGCAACGGCTCTCGCGTCCACGATGCGGATCATCACATCGTTTTCGAATGCGACCTGGACACCGACGCCGTGCTCAAAATATTCCAACTCTCGCCGCATCTGACGGAGGACGGTGTGGTGGACGCGACGGTGCCAGCGCGGAAGCTCTACTACAATGTGAACTGCAAGGACCGCTGGTTCACAAACGAGCGTCTTGACGTGGTGCGGGCAGCGTTCCACCCTTCTTTTGAGTACGAGCAGGTGGACCCGATGACGTGCACGGCCGAGTCGCTGCAGGGCACGCACAGCATCTGGGCCCGCGGCGCACATGAGGATCTGCAGTGCGTGAAGAACTTCATCGACCGTGAGTGCGCCGGTGTTGTGACGTGCACCTTTGCGCTGCCGTTCATCTTGGATATTTTCCCTACGGGGATGCACAAGGGTGTGGCGATGGCGAAGGTGTGCGAGCGGCTGGGCATTGCCTTGTCGGAGACGGTGGCTTTCGGTGATGGAATGAACGACCTTCAGATGCTGCGTGCTGCCGGTCAAGGTTTTGTGATGGCAAATGCGGCGCCGATGGTGAAGGAGGCCGCGGCGGGACTGGCTCTTATTGACTCCAACAACGATGAGGGCGTGGTGAAGAAGATTGAGGAGCTCATGGCTGCTGGCGCGTTCGCTTCAGTGAGTGCATCCTAATCATAAGTTTATAAAGCATGCACTCATCACTGAGCAGTTTTGCGAACGAGAAACCCTAACAAAGTAACATTTGAATCGCTGGAGTCTGAAAAGCGCTCCTGTTGTGTAAATGTTTAGCGAGGCAGTTTTGCTGGGAGTATGTGCCCCGGCCACCTCGAAATGCCGCAGAAGCAAATAACGTTGTATAGGAGCTAATTTGTCTGACAAATTTTACGAGGCCTCGTTTCCTGTTTTGTAACCCAGCGTTTCGGGTCTACTCTTCCCTTTTTATCTCGCGCCTCTTTTCCTAGTCGTATTTGATTATCATTAATCTTTTTGCTATTCGTGAGCCCGGAGTATCCTATCGAGTTGACAATACTCACAAGACAAAAAAAATCTACTCCTCGCCACACGTCATCTCACAGTAAAAAAAAAAAAAAAGACGACAATGTCCATTAAAGCTGTTTTTACGGACATGGACGGCACGCTGCTGAACCCGCAGCATCAGATTAGTGACTACACGGCCGGCATTCTCCGCGAGCTCAAAAAGAAGGGTGTCTACTTCATTGTTGCGACGGGACGTCCTTACGCCGATGTGTACAGTACGGTCAAAAAGTGCAACCTCGAGCCCGACTTCATCATCACCAGCGACGGCGCGCACATCCGTGACGGAAGCTTTCACCTGGTACGCGAGCACAACATTGAGCCGGAGCTAGCGCAGAAGATGGTGCAGATACGCAAGGTGAAGAACCTCGTCACTGGTGAGGAGGAGAAGAAATTCACGACGAACATTTATCGCGAGGCGGAGTGGTGGACGGACAAGAACCTTCCAGATCTGCGGAGTGCCTTTAGCGAGGACCTCCACGTGGTCGACTTTGGAGAAAAGCTGTACGATCTGCCGGCTGCAGAGTTGAGCAAGGTGCACCTGATGTGGTTCTGCGGCCAGCACGAGGACCTTGAGCCGGTGAACGCGCTGCTGCAGGAGAACTACGAATCCAAGCTCACCTGGACCTTTTCGATGCCGTACATTCTCAACATTAACCCTCTCGGCGTGTCGAAAGGGAATGGCGTTCGCGAGGTGGCGGAGCTGCTCGGTCTCAGCCTGAGTGAAGTGGCTTGCTTTGGCGATGGCATGAACGACGAGTCGATGCTGCAAATTGCCGGTCGGGCTTTTATTACTGAAAACGGACAACAAGGTTTAAAGGATGCCGTAAAGCATGGCGAGGTGATCGAGTCGAATGCGAACGACGGCGTGGCAAAGAAACTGGAGGAGCTCTTCTTCTCAAAGTAGTACGTTGGTTTTTTTTTTTCTCTATGTCCGCGTGTCTTCAGAGTGCAACACTGCGGGCGTGTTCTATTAAGAGCACAGGTCTCCATTCTCAAAAGTTACCCTTTTATCGATAAACTACTTTGTGTAATTCGTAGTGGCTTCTCTTCTCTTTGTTTTTTTTTTTTTTTCAATGGGATTTTTCTAATTGTTCGCACGTTTGCTTTTCTCCAAAACGTTATTTTCTATTGCTCTTGTGTGTGTTTTTTTTTTTTGCCCCTTCTATTGTGTCTTTGCGGCTCTACAGCAAAAGAGCTGCAAGACGCGTCCGAAAAAACAAAATAATAATAATAAATAACAACGATGGTTTGATGCCGGGGTTTCACGCACTCTGGATGCGATGGTGGCAAAAACAACTTTTTCGTTTGTGTCTGAGGAATGCTGATCTTTGACGCTGTTGAGAGGCGCAGCACCAACAGAAGTTGTGATGATACGTGTGTCGCGGCTCTTTGATTACTTTTTTTCTTTTTGTTATTACTGTGGACGTTGATAGTTTTAGAAAGTGCAAGCTCTCTTTATGCAATACTGCTCTCATCCTTCTTTTTTTCTCTGTCTCCTGATCTGAAAGACAATTTATTAGTTGGAAATCGGTATTGCACGTCTTGTACGTGTGTGCTCTAGTGGTGTTGCTATACTGTAGATATTCATTTTCTCTGTTCACTTAGCTAGCAATGCCCATCAAAGCCGTCTTTTCAGATATGGATGGGACGCTGCTGAACCCGCAGCACCAGATCAGCGACTACACGGCCGGCGTTCTCCGCGCCCTGAAGGAAAAGGGAATTCGCTTTATTCTGGCAACAGGACGGCCGTACGTGGACGTGTTCAGCACGATCCGCCAATGCAAGCTGGAGCCGGACTTCATCATCACCAGCGACGGCGCGCGCATTCACGACGGAAGCTTCAACGTGGTGCGCGAGCACAACATCAAACCCGAGGTGGTCGAAAAGCTGGCACGCATTCGCGTCATCTCGGACGAGAAAAACGCTGACGGACAATCGGAGAAGAAGTTCGCAACGCACATTTTCTACGATCCTCATTGTGTGACGGATCGGCGTGAAGCAGAGTTCTGGTCGGCCTTTCACAAGGACTACAAATTTGTTGACATCGGGGAGAAGCTTCACGATCTCAAAGAAGAAGACTTCCAGAAGGTGCCGCAAGCGATCTTTTACGGGCAGCACGAGGACCTCGAACCTGTGCGAGCACATCTCGAGACTAATTTCTCTGCTGACTTGTGCTGGACGTACTCGTTGCCGTATCTGCTAAATTGCGCGCCGGCCGGTGTGTCGAAGGGCAATGCAATGCGGGAGGTAGCGGAGCTGCTGGGGATTGAGTTGGGTGAAGTCGCCGGCTTTGGCGATGGCATGAACGATGAGTCGATGCTGCAGATTGCCGGGAAGGCGTTCATCACGTCGAACGCGCAGCAGCGACTGAAGGACGCCGTCAAGCATGGTGAGATTATCGAGTCCAACGCGAACGACGGCGTGGCGAAGAAGCTGGAGGAGCTCTTCTTGACCGATTGAGTTTCTTGTTTTTTCTTTTTTGGTGTTGGTGTGCGCTCCCGCCAGAGTATTCAAAGTCACATTTTTTCTCTTTTGTTTTGGTTTCTACTACTCAATGAAATAACGTATTCGTACCGGTCCGTCAAGTAAATTTGAATGCGCGGTAACTTCGGTTTCTTGGTTTACTATTTTAGTTATTGACGTACGCACGGTACCTTTTTTTTTCTTTTTGGCACACAGATATGAACAATCACACACAACAAAGTACAAAAAACCGAGATGAAGCAGATAGCAAGGCAGGTATGTTGGAAAAAGAATCCAGGTAACGGTTACATCCTACTTGAGGGCAAAAGACAACAGGAGACTATGACCCAGCTAGACAGCGGGAATAATGATTAGCTAAAGTTCGATTAGTCAAACACGAACTGCATCGCTTTTCTGCTTTCTTGTTCTGTGCAGTTCTGAACGTTGACAAAAAAAAGGTTTTTGTGAAGAAATCTCCATCTGTTGGGTATTTCATCTTCCCACTCTATTTCTATTGTCTGTCTGAAGGCTTCGCGTGCTTTTATTTCGTCAGTCATTTTCAGACCTTTGTGTTTGTGTTTGTGCGTGTGTGTGTGTGTTAATTTTTGAAGTGATTACTTTTCAAAGCAACATTTCTCCATCATGCCCATCAAAGCTGTTTTTGTGGACATGGACGGGACGCTGCTGAACCCGAATCACGAAATCAGCGACTACACCGCTGACGTTCTGAGGCGCGTGAAAGAAAAAAAAATTCGCTTTATCGTCGCCACCGGCCGGCCTTACGGCGAGGTCATCGCCACCATTCGTCGTTGTCGCCTGGAACCGGACTACGTCATCACCAGCAACGGCGGACGCATCCACGACGGCAGCTTTAACGTCGTCCGCGAGCACAACATCCCTGTCGAACTTGCAACGCAGCTCGTCAAGATGGGCAACAGCAGCGCCGCCAGCGACGCACCGGAGACAACCGACAAGGCGGAGGGAAAGCTGACGAATACGAAGAAGAAGATTGTCACCAACGTGTATCGCCACACGGAGTGGCTGACGGACGAGGATGTGCCGGAGCTGAGCGGGGCGATGCACAAAAACCTCCCCTGCACCGACCTCGGGGACCGCCTCTACGAGCTGACGCCGCAGGACCTCGTCGGAGTGCATCAGGTGTGGTACTACGGTGAGACTGCCGACCTTGTTGTGTTAAATGACGAGCTGACCCGCGCGTTTGGTCCGCAACTGTGTTGGACCTTCTCCGCACCAAACATGATCGACTGCGGTCCAGTGGCTGTGACAAAGGGCAACGGCGTGCGGGAGGTGGCGGACGTCATGGGTCTCGCGCTGGAGGACGTGGCCTGCTTTGGCGATGCCATGAACGACGAGTCGATGCTGCAGATCGCGGGGAGGGCGTACATCATGGCGAATGCGCAGCCGAGCTTGAAGGATGCGGTGGAGCACGGTGAAGTTATCGAGTCCAACGCAAATGACGGCGTGGCGAAGAAGCTGGAGGAGCTGTTCCTCGCGTCGTAGCGGTGCTCTACTCTCCTGCTACTGCTGGTGGTTTTCCTCGACGCTTTTGGCTGTTGCATTCATATAATGCTCTGCGCGATAGTGCAAGCGCATGGAGCATTCTCCGAATTGTTTTTTTTTTTTGCACTATTATCGAACACACATCCCTTAAATAGTCATTGCTTCTGCAACTGCGTATTTTGTTTGAGCTGATATCACTTTCAGTCGTTCACGATCGTTATTTGCCACCTCAACACTAACAGCGTAGGAATGCGTAGAAATTGACGGGGAAGTGATATTTAAGGGCACTCTCTGACTCTTTTAATAGTCTCGCATTCAAACATTCTATCACTGCACTGTACTTCAATATTTTTTTTTTTAATGCGTCAGTAGTTTCTCTTTCTCCTCCCTTCGTCGCGGTCTCCTTTGTGTCGTGTCTGAAAACACTTTTTTTTTCTTTTTTTTTATTGGTGGTTCGCTTTGTAGCGTCCTCGCACATACTCTATATTCGCAGTACAATTGTCTTTCCCTTTTAACTGTCCACTGCTCTGCCAAGAAGAAGCGTTTTGCCATTATTACCCATTTTTGCCATTCCAGCGATACCAAATTTCTCCTTTTACCCTCAAAAAAAGCTTTTATAACGCTCGTTTCAAGTCCCCCCGCTTTTCAAATCAAAGAGCTGCAGAACAACAACAAAAACTATTGCTCTTACCACATCCTCCCTCTTTTTTTTTGTACCGTCTATTTTCTTTTTCGCTGTCTTGCATCGTTGTCATTTTCTCCCTTTCTTTTTCTTCTTCTGCGTTTCTGTGCGTATATGCGCTGTATCCGCGCAGCCTTTTATCGTCCCACTTCCTTGCTGTCCGCGCTCCCCACCTTCTCTGCTGCCACGATGTCGGACAACCCTGCCAGCCACGCGGCCGACCTGGCCAACCGCAAGCCAAAGAGCGTGCACGTGCGCTCCGGCGTAAACCCGTTCAAACTGGTCGCTTGCGACCTCGACGGCACGCTGCTGAACAGCAAACACTCCGTCTCCGACTTCACCCGCAGCGTCCTGTCGCAGCTGCTCGCCCGCGGCGTGCACGTCATCTTCGCCACCGGGCGGCCATTCACGGATGTCTACCGCATTAAGCGGCGCCTCAACATCTTCGCCGCCGCCAACGCCATCCCCACGCCGGGCGTGCAAGTTGTCACACCGGTCACGCGGACTCCGGTGAGTCGTGGTGCAGGCGGGGAGTCCGCCTGCAGCCCCAGCAGCAGCAGTCCCACCGCGTCGAGCCCAAATGGGATGTCGCCGACGAACACGGAGAAGGTTGTGCCGCGCTGCTTCGCCGTCACCTCCAACGGCGCCTGCATCTACGACGAGGCCAACGAGCGCATTTACGAGCGCTCGATCGACCCACGCGTGGTGCACGAGCTGTACAGCATGTTCATGGGCGACCCGGAGGTCAACGTGAACGTCTTCCGCGGCGTCGACGCGGCGGAGCGGCAGAAGCAGGGCTACACGAACCCGAGCGACCAGCCAGACGACAAGGCGAGCGAGGAGTGGATCTGCCGCTACCCGTCCGACCTCGAGGCGGCGCTCTACAAGGAGTCGAAGTTTGTCTTCCGTGTCGTGCCGGACATCGAGCAGACCTACCCGGTCGACCACGTGAATGAGGTCTTCTTCCTCTGCTACAATCCGGAGCGGTGCGCGCGGGCGGAGCAGGAGGTGACGGAGCACATGAAGAAGTTTGTCGAGGTGATCGGTGCCCCGGAGGCTGCGGTGCGGGTGGCGCCTTCGACGACGTACTGTCTCGACGTCGTCCCGGCGAACGTGAGCAAGGCGTCAGCGCTCCAGCAGGTAATTAATGACCTGAACCTGACCTGGGAGGACTGCATCGCGTTTGGTGACGGCTTAAACGATGTGGAGATGCTCTCGTCCGTTGGTAAGGGCTGTGTGATGGGCAACGCCAACCCGCGTCTGAAGGCGAAGCTGCCGCACCTGGAGGTGGTGGGACTGAACGACGACGACGGCGTGGCGCGCAAGTTGTGCGAGGTGTTTGGCATGGACGTCGAGCAGCAGCAGCAGCAATAAAAGGAAGAGAGCCACCAAAAACGTTTTTTTTCTGGCCGCAGGAAAAGGATGTACAGGACCAGAGGAAAAAAATAACGTTCTCTTTTTATCTTATACAAAAACTAAAGAAAAAAGGGAAAAGTTTCTACCGCGTCTTTCAAAAATGTCTCTTCGGTCAAAAAAAAAAACTGCAAAAATTTAAGTATTGGTTCTGTGCTCGTTTTTAACTTGCTTTAATTATGCGAGCGCATTGCGGAACTGGCGAAAACGGGCCGCTGTCATTTAAGGTCTCGTTGCTCGGCTGACCCGTGGAGCACCTTTATTATTATTATTGTTTCCCCTTTTCTAAATTATTTTTTCCCCTTCTGTATTGTTTGCGAAAAAAATTTTTTTTCCTTGTAGTGGCAATACAAAAAAACAATGTGTTGACCTTTACACAGTGTTAAGCAGCAACCGGAAGGGAAAAAAAGTAAACATGTTGACTCCTTGTATCGATTGAATGGTTCTTTTTCAATTATTCAGATGTGCAACATACATTTTTCGCACATCACAAAAAAGAACAGAAACCACGAAAACGCATAAGAGACACCGGTTGAAATGGTGTCCAACGAGAACTTTCCCTGTTCTGTAATAGTAGTTTCTCTAGTTTTGTAAACGAGTAGAAGAACACTATCTTTTTTCCTCTACTATGCCCTTGCGCGTACCGCCTATGTTAGTAGCAGTGCCGTCATGTGAGAATAACAACGGCGCTGACAACACTGCTTCAGCGTAGCTATGTTACATTGCTAATACTGCAATTGTCGATTTGGTTTCGAAAAAGGTTGGATGTGACACATGCTGCTGTTTAGCCTTCACTGGGAAGCTTCACAGGGTTGAGGAGAACTGCCTAGGTGAGTGTTACCGTGATAATTGCGCTTGTGAAGGTCAACTTGTAGAATGCAGAGCAATGTCACCAAAGCCAATTTCATCTCTCTCTCGCTCTCTCTCCTCTTATCATTCTCTTTCATTGTTTTTTTTTTTTTTTTTCAGGATCTCCGAACAAGTGGCTCTCTTTCATCAAGTGACACACTACCAACCTGCCACAGCAGGACGTCCACTGATCGTCTTTTATTCTTTCGCCAGCCTTTCCTTTGAATTACTTGTGGCACCAAACTTGATTTAAAGTCTTACTTTTAAAGCTTCGTTTCCTATAAAACTTTAAAAGTAAAGAACATCACCAAAAGCTGATAATCGTCGTCGCTCAAAACTCTGTCGTTCACAGGCAGAAGAGAATTGCTATTGTTGTTATCTTCAAAAAAAACATATTATAAGGGTTGAACATCAATTCCAGCGTTAAAAGTACCGCAACAAAAAGTACACCATAAAATTGCTCCATTTCACTCCTTTAATTTGCGCATAGTGCAGTTTTTATGAAATTATTTTTCAAGTTCAAAGAGTAAGACTAAGAATAATAATAATGTCTGACACCCCCGCGACGTTTCGCATTGTGGCCTCCGATATGGACGGCACGCTGCTGAACAGCGCCCACAAAATCACCCCTTACACCATGGAGACGCTCTTTCAGCTGTCCGTCAGGTTCAATGTGAAGTTTATCTTCGCCACCGGCCGCCACCACCTCAGCGTGCGCGACGCGTGGGAAGCCCTCTCGACCTACTTTGCTCAGCGCTATGAAGAGTACCACGCCGAGCAGATTGCCGCTGCTGAGAGCAGTGGGAAGACCCAGGAGAAGAGTGCTGCCCCGGGTTTTTTCCTGGTCACCTCGAATGGTGCACGCATCCACGACCCACAGGGCAAGCTGATAGTGCAGCACAACCTGGACCCTGAGATTGTGCGGGCGCTGTACCTGCAGTACGGCCTGCCCTACACGGCCCGGCATGGCCCGGACGCGCAGAAGGAACACGCGATTGGGTCGTCGCCGTACCTCGCACAGCCGCCAACGCCGGTGCCTGAAGATGCGGAGGTCGGGGCGCGGGAAGGCGACGACGAGCACCCGGAGGAGACCGTCTCCACCTCCACCTACACCACCGACGCGTGGTACATCACCGTGCCGTTCATGCCGCTGCCGGAGATGGAGAAGAAGTTTGGTGTGCGGCCGTTCGTGGTGCCCTTCGACGCCGCTGATCCGGCCAACGCCACGCGGAGCGTCTTTGACGAATTCCCGCTCGAGGACGTCGGCAAGGTGTGTTTCCGCTGCTCCGACAAGCACATTCTCGACCGCATGGAGCACAACATCAAGCTGCAGTTTGGCGACCGCGTGTCGGTGGCGCTGTCCTCGACCTGCTGCCTGGACGTCATGGCGAGCGGCATCTCGAAGGCGAGCGCGTTGAAGGAGATTGTGTCACTGCTGTCGAGCCAGGCTGCGGCGCACGACACGCGCGCCTTTACTATGGACGATGTCATTTCTTTTGGCGACAGCATGAACGATGAGGAGATGCTGGCGGCGGCGGGAAAGGGATGTGTTATGCGCAACGCACAGGAGCGGCTTAAGAAATGCCTGCCGCAGTGCGAGGTCATCCGCACAAATGAGCAGAATGGCGTTGCCGTAAAGCTGCGCGAGCTCTTTCACATGGAG
Organism: Crithidia thermophila; assembly: GCA_030849055.1. NCBI lineage: Eukaryota > Euglenozoa > Kinetoplastea > Trypanosomatida > Trypanosomatidae > Crithidia > Crithidia thermophila. The sequence goes on along the minus strand of JASAOP010002455.1, from coordinate 12,078 downwards.
GTGTAGACGCAGACATAACGCAGCCTTCGCCGCAAATGAGCAGAGAAAAAAAAAAGGTGATCTTGCCATTTCCCGGATTAAAGAAAGCTGCTGCACCGTTGATAGGGGAAGCTTTTTTTGCTGCCGAGTGAGATTGTATCGCAGCAGTTCCTTCCTCATTATTTTGCTATTCAGTTGACGAATCAAAATTATAACCAAGCAATGAGCAAAATTAAAAACTGTTCTGATTGACAACCAACGAAGAACTCATTGTTAATTCGAAGAGCACGCTCGTTATGTTTCCTCATCGCAATGTAAAGGTTACTGCAATGATATTCGGAGAGCAACTGTTTGTGGAGACGACCAGCTAAATACATGTCAACTCTCTGTACTAATGCTTTCTGTTGCCTTTTTTTTTTTCGCAACATTGACCCTTACTATCACCCTCCTTTTCTCTCACGTCTGTCTACTAAGTGTACTTGTTTGTATTTTGATTATTTTTGTTTTTCCTCTCCTCAGCAAATATCCGTTGTATCACCTCCACAGACGCAATCGTCGCAAGAATTGTACACCGTTTATACCCTCGCTGGTCAGTACGTATTTTTGCTCATTCATTGAAACGCGCTTTCTCTTTCCCCTCATTGGATCTGCTACCGTTTAGTAGCATTTACCTTATTTTTATTCTCTGACAAACGTTCGACAATGATGCATGGTAGCGGCAACACCGTCCCGCAGGGGCAGCACCAAAACGGACCGGAGAGCGACAGTGAGAGCTACACCGGCAGCTCTGGCAGCTACACCGAAAGCGTCAGCCAGAACGCCCCTCCTCAGCAGCAGCAACAGCAGCAGCAAGCAGCACCACAGTCCGCCTCCAAGTCGAAGCGCACCGACCACGCGCAGCCGGCGTCGCACAACAACCGTCACGCCGCACCGCAGCAGTTCGACGAGGGCGACGACGATGAGCACAACGACCAGAACAAAGGCCAGGGACGGAGTGGGAAGGACAAGGCGCGACACATGGTCAACGCGGCACTGAACGCGCCAGCGGCGCGCATGCGGGCTGTGTCGGCAAGCCTGGCGGGCCGCGACAGTCAGCGTGTCACCATCTATGTCTTTTTCTGTGTGGCCTTCATTCACCTGCTCTTTATTATTCTCTCCTGCACGCTCTCGCAAATCGATGTTCAGGGCGGTGGCTGCTACACCTTCTGGGGGTACAAGGCAAACTGTGATGATGTGAGCTACACGATCCGCACGTCGCTCATCAAAAACTGCGGACAGCTGCGCTCGACGCTGCAGACTGGCGCGGCCTTCTCCATCATGTCCATTCTCACCTCGACTGGTATTTTCTTCCTGGCGTGGATGCTGTGTGGGCGGCTGCGTCACGCCAACTACATTGCCCGCCACCAGAAGCGCTACCAGAACGTGGACGGCGCCTCGATGGGCAATGACGGGGAGGGCAACAACAAAAACACGGAGCAGACCTTCAACGCGGGGCAGCTGAAGTTGGTGACGATCATTGTGGTGGCAATCAGCCTCGCCTTCGAGCTGATTGCCTGGGCGGTGATTGCGGGCATCGACACCCAGCACTACTGCGACGACGTCTACCACCTGTCCACGACGGGCACCTACGGCGTAGGCTTCGGTCTTGGCCTCACGGCGTGGATTCTGGAGATCATCGTGTACGTGGTGTACATCGTTGTCGTGTAAGCCTCCTTTTGCTAATATCCGGTGAAGACACGATTAGGGAGCTGAGAAAAAGAAAGAGCTGCTATCGCCATAATATAAGCAACCTGTAGACTTTTCTTTTCTTTTGTTTCTTTTTACCACGCCGTCTTCTTTTTGTGTCAGAAGAAGGTTTTTTTTTTTTGCTGTTGTTGCTACGAAAGACGACTCTTGTACCTGTATCCTTTTCCCTTTTTTTTCGCTCGTGTTTTCAATGCGTTGAGTGAGCTGGAAGCCTCGCTGCTGCTGTCCGCAGCTGCCAACCGCTTTTTTGAATTATATTTCTTCTCTGTATCACAGACACAAACCTACACGCAAACACATCTCTCGTCTTTCTTGTACGCTTTTTTTTTTCTCAAACAATATTATACCTACTGCCGACTTTATCTTATGTGGAAAGTCGCACATTGATCTGCATCGCCCATTCACAACAGAAGTGAAAGCGTCGATAGCAAGGTTTTTTTTTCTCCTATGCGCTGCAAAAGCTCATATGCTTTTAATAGAACGGCGATGTGCGTGCTCGCACGCCGTGTATTGTATGCTCGTTGTATCGTTGTAAAAGAAGGAAGAGAAAATGAATGAACCAAAGGCGTCGCGTTTCTTCGTCGGCGGGTAATCTGGTGGACTGCTGCTTGTCTCTGGGAATACGCTAACACAGGTTTCGACCTTTAACTGTACTTTGTTACAGAACAACTTTCGAAACATTAGTTTGTGCAGAAGATCGGCATGTTTTGTTCGTATAAAAAGTGTTAACATTTTTTTTATGTGAAGAACTGTTTTGCTAGTCCGCAAACGGGAAGAGAAACGAATGTCAAAACAGCTCTTTAGATGCGGCTGCGTTTAAAATTTTAAAAAACGTTTTTTAACTATTCTGGTCATCGTGTCTGTGCAAAAATATTAATTGGTCGTATTTGCATTCTCTGCAACTCCTCTTCCGGTCCTCACTTTTGTTTTTAAATTTTTTTTCATCAGCTTTTAGAAAAGAAAAAGGGAATCTCTGTTGAAAAGCTCAGGCTTCAGCACACAATTCTGAACGCTGTGATTTCTTAACTCAAAAACTTCACGTCTTCATTCCTTAGCACGCAATACCACGGCTTTCCCTTTTTCACTGCTATTTGCATCCTCTTTCTAGTGACGCAGACCAACACCTGCTTATTCACTCGTAGTATCTGGTCTAGACAGAAGCACTCCACCCTGTGGGCAATGTCGCAGGTCGCACGCGCAAAGAAGATGTTCGACGACGTCTCCTCGGACGAGGACTCGAAGAACAGCAACGCCGCAGCACCGTCCGCCGCTGTCCCGGTGCAGCACGCCGACCCTCACGTGGAGACCCCGGCAGCACCGCCGCAGGACGAGCACCAGGCGGAGAAGGATCCGAATGCCTTCGTCGCCAAGTCCACCTCCCCGTCGCAGGCTCGCGAGGGAGCTGCGGACGAGGACGGCGAAGCTGCGGAGAGCGCGAACGATGGCGCGACGATGGTGACGCGGGTGGAGGTCTCGCCTCCGCCGAAGGAGGCCTCGGTGGCGAAGGTGAAGCCCGCGGACACCCTCAACGCGTCCTCGACCACCCACGCGGCACACGCGGTATCGAACGCAACACCGCCAAAGGCTGCCAGCTCTGCTGCGGGTGCGGCAGCTGCGCCGGCTTCCGCTGCGGCGGTACCGAGCTCGTCGTACAGCACACCGGCGACGGTGTCAAAGCGGCAGCCGGAGCGGGGGGAGCGGGAGGCGCATGTCGAGTCGTCTGCTACGCGTCGCAGCAAGGAGAAGGGCGCTGCCTCGACGACGAAGCGGGACTCGCACTACAAGGAGCGCACGGCGCCGCAGGAGGAGGTCGCCTTCAGCACCACGGCGAACCGCAACGAGAGCCGCACGACGCGCCGGCAGCGGGAGGAGTACGAGATGCAGAGCGCCACGCCGTATTCCGCCACGTCGGTGCGTAAGGAGACGGCGGCGCAGCTGGAGTACTCGCGTGAGGAACCGCAGCCGGACACGCCGGCACGCCACGGCGGCGGCGGCGGCGACCGTGCGGCGCTGCTGGGCCACGACGGCACCGATGACGACGACAACGACAGCGAGGTGGAGGACTTCCCGTTTTCCACGTACGTCTTCCCCCGGCTGGACCCGGCGCTGGCGGACTACCAGGGCAGCCGGACCGCCGTCGGGGCGGCAAAGCGCGGCGAGGAGTTCCCGCCCAACGCGTGCGAGCGCAGTCTGTCTTATCTGATGGTGACCGACCTTCGCATGGCCGTCTACCTTGGCGTGCTCTTTCTCTCCATCGTCTTTGTTATTGTGTCCATTCCCACCTCGCAACTTGACATGACTGGCAAGTCGTGCTTCACCTACTGGGGTTTTAAAAGTGACTGCGACTCGGCGACCTACACCTACACCCGGCCTCTGTACCCGTGCAGCAACATTCGCAGTCGTCTCGGAGCCGGTGCCGCCTTCTCCATCATCACCCTTGTCCTGTACATCATTAACTTCACGGCGGTGGTGATTGTGATCTGCTGCCTGAAGAGTGCCCCGCACAAGATCTCCCTCACGTCGCGCATTGTTGTCGGCGTGCTTGGCTTCTTTATTGTTGTCACGCAGCTAATTTCGTGGGCAGTGGTGGCGGGTATCCATTCTTCGCACTATTGCCTGGAGAAGGGAGTGCTGGCCTTTGGTGTCGGCTTTGGACTGAACCTGACCTCGTGGATTATGAACCTGCTGGGCATCGTATTAGTAACGGCGATCCCCTCTGACCTCGTTAACCGTCATCAGCGCTCGTAGTGAGGTGACAACATGGGCACCTACAAAATGTATTTTACATTATTAGCTGTTAAGTTGAAGTTGGTTCTGTCCGCAGATGCTGTTGCTCGATAACTAATATACTCTTTTTTGCGATCTTGCAACGTAGCTTCTTGTGGTATTTTCGTGTTTTATCGTGCACTTGAGTCATTGTCTCTATCACCTGCGATCCTACCTTTTTTTCTCTCTCTTTTTTTTTGCTATTGTCGGAAAGTGGAGTACTTTCCACCCTGTATCACTCCCGTTACTTTCGCCTCTTTTTTTTTCTTTTTTTTCACTGTCCGCTCTCGAGTTTGTATACCCTCTTCTCAACTCGCACCACTCGTGGCCACATAGAGACTTGTACTTTGCTTTTCTATAACCACTGTTTCTTTTTTCTTTCTGGTTTGTGTACCCGTTAGGCTGTTGGGCCTTTTGCCACACGTATTGTTGTGCTTTTTGCTCTCCTTTATTTCGTAGACTCCAAGGCTTCTCACAGGGTCGCCAGTGATGAAAGGGAAGATTTTCGGACTGTTCACCTTCGTATTCGCGCTATTAAAATTGTACTATTCTCCAAAGCAACAACAATAACAGTAACCAAAAAAAAAAAAAAAAGAATTTAGTCGACAAGGTAATTTATCAATGTTTGCCCGCGATTTAGTGGAAGGTTTCGTCATTGTCATCGTGCACATCTTAGCACCTTAGAAAGTCTTCCTCTTTGTTTTTTTTTGTTGGACTCTAGTTATCCAGCTTTGTTTCTCAGCACCAAAAAAAGTATCTCAGGAGTCTTGATCCGATGACTGTTGCGTGCCGCTCTCGAAGGAGTGTCTATAAGTCTAAGCTCTCCAAATAGAAAAGCACTTGCAACTAAGTAAATATTAGCATTAATGCTTATAAAATTATCGTTTCTTCGACTCCCTTTTTTATATAGCTTCCTCGAACTCCTTGCATCTCTCTAATCTCTGTGCTTCTCACGCGGTTCTTTAGAATATTTCCCTCCTGCTTGTCACAACATCAGCTGGAGGTTGTAATCCCGCCAAAACTCCTCTTCCTTTTTTCTCTCTTTTGGTTTTGTTCCTGTTGTTGGTGTTTTTTTTCTAGCCTGTACATAACCTCATTGCACATTTTTCGATTTGCCTGTTTCTTCCGTCTTTTTTTTTGTCTTTTTACAGATACGAGAATAGAAACAGACACACCAAAGAAAAACGAAACAATCTTATTTGCTTTATTGACACGCTTCGACCAGCCGCTTCTTTTTTTCTACCTGTCTTTTTTTCTTTTTTGTAGCCACCTAATTTTTTCTAAATTCTAAGCACACTTGATAATCTCCTTGCTGTTTCGCCTCACCGCTATCTTTTTGTCGACAGGTACTCGTACTTGACATCATTGTAAAAGTCAAATTGTTGTGTCCGACCACTTTTGTTTTACGTTTTTTTCCTTGTTTCTTCTTCTTTTCGGTAGCATTCTAAACAAAAGAAAACTCTGAGTTGCTACCATTTTAAATACAAAACGTCTTTTTTTTTTTGCGCGCTCCTTTTTTTTTCTGCCTTTTGATCCCCTTTTTATTTTTCTTTGCTAAAAAAAAAAACTCGCGTGCTCGGCTTGCCGGTGTTACAAAGTAAGAAAACTACTGCCTCCCACGCATCGACCCGTTTTTTTTTTTTTAGTAGTGTCACAAGAATTTCTCAAACGAGTGTGACACTGCCGTTTTACTTTTTTTGTGTTTACCTTACACGCCTAGGATCACTGGTGTTGTACAAGGCGTCTGTGCTGTAGCTTCTGGTGACGCTTGTATCGCGTTCCTACACCTTTGGTTACTGGCAAGCCCTTTTCCTTTCGTGTACGTAACCCTTCCACTCTTTTCGTTGGAAGTGAAGTTGTACTGTCAAACTCTCGCCTCCCATCACGCATTATTTTTGTTTCCCTTTCGTAGCTACTTGCGCTTTTTTTTATTCTTTGAAGTGTGTTGCTTCTGTCGCTGCTGCTGTTGTGATTAAGAACACCGTAATTCGCTCCTGAGTGTTCTCCTTACCTCGACAACGATATTTGCACATCGCTTACTCTTGTGGGTTTTTTTTTTTCTTTCGCACTCTTTGTGCATCAAGTTTCCTTTACATTGACACGTTGCCTCTTTACTTGTCCCTCTTATCTAGAATAAAGCAGATACTATTTCTCTCCTCCACTAGGAAACATGTCTGGTGCTGAGAAGAAAGTGCGTCCGCCGCCGGTGATTTCGCCGACGCTGCGGCACCCTGCTTCCCCCACCTCCGCCGCTGCCGGTGGCGCCGGCCCGAACTCGCCCGGTCCTCGGCAGTTCACGCACGCACCGTACCTGGCCACCAACAACATCATCGCCACCGAGGACCTTAACGCGGCGGAGTACGAGAGCATGATGTCGCGTGGCAGGCGCCGCGACGGGGCACTGCCCGGGTCCCCGACCGCAAACCTTACGGGCTCGTACAGCTCCGCCTACAGCGGATCGCCGACGCAGAACGGGACCGGCGGGCTGCCGAGTGGCAAGAAAAATGTGTGCCGTCACTTCTTGAATGGCAACTGCAACCGGGGCAGCTCCTGCCGTTTCTACCACCCGGGCTCGATCCACCGCGTCGTCACGCCGAGCCACCCCCGTACGCCGACGCAGCGCCCGCTGACGCCGCTGGCGGACCTTGCGCAGCAGAACCAGTACCCTAACACGAGCGCGTTTGCCAACAGCTCGCCGGTGCACAGCCCGTCCCTCGGGCCCTCCGTGGCCATGCTGAACCTCAACGGAGGCTCTCCGAGCCACTCACGTTCAGGGCCGCGGCCGGTCATCGACAATGCGTCGGCTAGCGACAACAACAGCTCCTACGTGTCGCCGCTCAGCTCGCCCTCCACGTCGCATGCGCAGCGCGTGCCGACGGGGATGTTGGTGGGCCCCCTCAGCGCGAGCACCACACCGCCGACGCTGTCGAGCCCGTCAAACGGACCGCAGGTCATCGTCGGCGCCGGCAGCGGCGGTGGTGTTGGCGCACGTCGCGGACCAGCGCTGCAACCGCTGCCGACGCTGCAGCTGCCGGACTGCACGGTGCACTCGGCTGACAACGAGACGGAGGATGGCAGCTCCAACGGCCACGCCGAGGTGTCTGCGATGAGTCCACCGCACAGCCCCGTCACACCGGGGGCCCATCGCATGCCGGTGTACCGCATCGGCGTGCGCACCAGTGCCGCGTCCAGCCCGCAGCAACGCGCCACGGGAACATCGCTGAACACGAGCGTGAATCACGACAGCAACGACGTCTCTACAGGGGCGGTGCACCACAACAGCAGTGGTGGGCACACGTCGATAATTGGAGATGCGACGTCGGCGTCGACGAGTGTGACGCGCAACAACCCGTACGCGTACCCTGGCAGCCCGGGTGGGGTGCAGCGCCAGCCGAAGGAGCCGATGAGTCCGTTGAAGCGTACGAGCGCCAACTTCCAGTAGCGGGCACAGCACCTTGCTTGATGTCCGTGAAGTTTGTAGCGCTGTCGATTAATAAGTTTCGATACACCTCTGTGTAACAATGCGATGGTGTGAGCTAGCGATAACTTTTCTTTTCTCGTGGTAATCTTACTGTGTCATTTTTTTCTTTTTGTGTGCGTTGACTGGCTCAGGTGACACATTTGTTTTACTCTGTTGTTTTCCTAAATTTTCGTAATCGTAACTGTTACTTTTTTTTGAAATTTTTTTTCTTTTCTGTACTGGTTAAGTTTATATAGTTTCTCTTTCTTTATAATTTGACTGCGTTTACTTTTTTCAGCGATCGACGCATGTGGTTTGCAGGTTAAGCGTTTTGCTTTTGTTGTTGCGCACTCAACAGTGACAGTAAGTGTGCCAAATTGTTGACCTCGTTTGTGAGTGGTCGAAACAGACTGAAAAGTGTTTAGGTCGACATAGAGCGAAGTTCACTCCTAACGTTTTCTTCCCTTTTTTCCGACTTCGTGTTTTTCGTGTTTCACGTAGCGCGTTTTGGTTTTTTGCGTGTGCGTCGATTCCTGACTGTCATGTGAGTTTGTGCAACTAACTCTGTTCGTTTAATAAACCACAACTTAACTTTTATTATACACACCGCTCATCTCCCTTCTCGAGAAGCTTTTTCTCTTTTCTGTATTTTATGTGTTCTTTTTTGTTTTTTTTGTCACTGTCGAGAATGTGACTTGCTCTTTTTTTTCCAGTTTTTTGTTCAGCTATTCACTTACTTATCTTTGACACTCGTAGCGGGTGTCCTATGAAACCCAACCTGAAAACATATATAAGCGCACCTAAAGAACAAGGAGATCCTCCTCGTTTTGCCGTCGTCTTCATTCGTCGTTTTCCCACCTAAGATTGTTTTAAGATAAAAGACGTTTCTTGAACACTTCTCTTTGTGTTTAATTGCTTCACTGTTATCATCATTATTATTTTTTGCTGCGTAGGGGTTGCGCGTAACAAACTTCAATGTGTTCTGTAATATAAGATGTCTGTGCATCTTGTGTCACATTTTTTAAATCTCTTGTCATCTTTGATCTTTTCATCCTGTTCTAACTCCTCATGTGGCTGGAGATTTCTATTTTACCTTGTTTTTTTTTTTAGTTCTGGAAAGAAGATCTCCTTTTTTTCTTTTTGGAATATGGAGGAGAGGGCATGCATGCACATTAAAAAGAAATCGTTTTCTCTCGTATATGGGACAGGTTCACAATTTCAGAACAAATCGGAATTTGTGAAAGAGCCACAGTCAGCGTCAATCGGTTTTCCTTTTTTATCATAAAAGTTCAGGATTTCCTTACGAACGTCTTCACTTCACATAAATACTGTTTTTTTCTTCTATTTTGCATTTGTGTGTTTTTGTAGTGTGCTGAGTATTCGCGTGCATCGTTAGTGCGGTCATATTCGGTACTTTAAAAATTAAAGTACGCTTTCCCAAACAGAAACCCACAGAAGCGATGTCGTATGCTTCTTCACATTTTCTTTACCCGGTCGCAAATCAGTTTGCACTTCTTTGTTTCTTTTTTTTTTTTCTCGCGTTGTTGCTACAAATGCACTGTGTGAAAGCAACTTTTTTTCCCTCGTTCTCGGTTTTCGTGAGTCCCCGCACTCTCAGTCTTCAAGGCAGTTGATGAAGCGATAAAGAGTTTTTGCGTTTGCATGTCGGTTTTTGTATACGTCTGTTGGTATTCACACATTTCGCATAGGAACAGCTGAGAAGAACGTGCAGTGATGGTGTTGTTTCTGTGTGGCTGCGAAGTGGATGTGCCAGCACGTCCTTGGTGTCCGCTTGTTTGAGCACGTGCTCATGTATTGGTGTAGGTTTGTAATAGCGAAAGCATCTTATCTGCCGGTGCGAAAACTCGTCAACGTGTCTTCTTTTTACGAAGGTTTGATTAACTGTATGGCAGACAAAACGACTTCTCTTCTTTTTTTTTCGTTGAATTATTGTGCAACCGAATACACGTATATTTGTTGTTACTTTTTTTCTTTTTTTTTCACCAACATATTATCTGCTTTGTTGAGAAAGCGTGCAAAAGGCGTCGAAGTTTTTTTTTCTACTGTTGTCATGTGTTGTTCTTTTTTTTTTTCGAAGTTCGTGTTCACCTCGTGTTTTGTGTATGGGTCTGTATCTGTCCAAGTGTTATTGGCTTTCTCTCTTCCTTTTCATTTCGATTTTTGAGTCTGCAGTGAACGCCAAAATTCGAGAGGCGAGTTTCAACTTGAATAGGACTTGCGCTGTCTCGTTTATGCGAAGTGTGGAGGACTCTTTTTTTCCTTATTTTTTGCTGCTATGCTAATACTTCCTTTTGCTTGTTTTTATTTCCTCTTCCAAGACGCAGTACTGCAAGGTCACAGACATCTACAGATATGCTCAAAGCAACAAATTCGCCGACTCTTTTTACTTCTTTTTTTCTTTATTTTTCACCTCTTTGTGCCTCCGGTTACTATTATTATTTCTTTCTCAAATACTGTTTGATACGATGGTACGAACAGTTACACAGCTGCGTTGAACTGAAAGCGGTTTATCCTTATCTCCTTTTTGTGGTCATTTGGAAAGTCAGACAAAGAACAAATATATAAAAATAACATCCTAGAGATGAAAAAGTACCTTTCACATGAGAACTGAATTTCTCATGGTATATTGCTGTATTGCTTGCAACGCTCGCGTTCTATGCTTTGTGAACGTGCGGCAGAGAAAAAGGAAACAGCATGACAATTTAGGCTTGACCTCCCTCCGCTGCGCTGCAAAACATGGAAGGACCAGGTAGTGTTGACAAGCACAGCGACGCACAGAGAATTGCTAGCTGCTGCGTTAAGGTGCGCGTGTTATTTGAGAAAAATGGAAGGCAGAAAACGCGTTCGTTGAGTATAATCAGCAGTTTTCTAATTGTTCAAACTCCTCCCATAAAATAGGTTGCCACCGGATGCATGAAAAAGAGGTCCTCTACTGTTCTTTTCGGTATCTTCTTCTCCTCCCCTCTATCTCTTTTTTTTTTTTTTTGGATCTTACTGCGATCTTCAAAATTGTGGTTATCGTTGATTAGCAAGTGGGGTTTTTGTGCTACTTTGCTGAACAGTTGTCAATGGGCAATGGGGAAAACGCTGTTTAAACTCATAGCCTAAATCTGCACAAATCATCAGTGGGTTTTTTTTTCCCACACTCTTACTTACTTGCCTCAATTCCGTCCGTGCAGAGATACGTGAACTTTGACCGACGCAAGAGAAGGCTAAGCCACCACTTTTTTCGTTCTTTTTCTATGCACTTGTACCAGACAAAATACACATAGTTGAGAAAAAAACCCTTTTTTTTTTAATGGAGACAAACTCTTCGACACCGCCTCCACCTCCTCCGCTGCAGTCCGTAGCTCTTCCCCTCCCGTCTCGTGAAGCGCATTCCCTGACCCACGCTTCGGCAGCACCACAAAACTCCTCCACCGACTGTACGCCGGTACCCTCATCTCCAGATGTTTCCAGCACTTCGCACGTCACGCAAAGCCCTTCTAGTACATCTCGCAGTGTCACTCATGCACCACAGTTGGAACACAGCGCATCTCGCAGCACTCCCGTAGCCGAGCATGACGACAGCGCAAGTGGCAGTGGTCAGCGACAGCCTCATAGCGCGCTACGCTCAGCTCCCCAAGTGAGTGTGTTTGACAACACGAAAGCCGGCCTGCAATCGGTGGACAAGGAGAAGACGGAGGCCCTCATCAAGGAATTGTCGAAGAACTCGAGCTACTACCAAAACGAGGAGCGCAAGGCTGCAAATCGCCAGAAGCACATTGACGCGCTTCTCGAGAAGACGCGCTACTACGAGGCCAGCGTGCGCGGACGACCGGACGTATTTCGCAAGCTGCAGCGTGAGGTGGCCGATCTAGAGGCTACCATCGAGTCACACCGCGAGTTCGATCACATCTACGTGCATCTCGACATGGACATGTTCTACGCTGCCGTTGAGATGAAAAAGAATCCGCGCTTCCGTACTCTTCCTCTCGGCATTGGTGGAATTGGCATGCTGTCCACCACGAACTACATCGCCCGCCAGTACGGCGTCCGCTCCGGTATGCCAGGCTTCATCGGCTTAAAGCTGTGCCCTGAGCTTGTCATCGTGCCTACAGATTTCG